>JAMKCH010010032.1:0-62425 GCA_023653785.1 Ophioderma brevispina
GGCACGCAGACCCGCGCCAGCCCTGCACCGTAGTGCAAGCCCAAGGCTGACCAGGCTAGCCAGCGGCCGATGTACGCCAGGAGTCGCCCGAAGCAACCCCTCACGGCTTCGCGAAGCAGCCGAAGCCACCTCACCTCCGGCAGCAGGCCCCATGACCGCAGCGGCTGCCTTGGCGCACCCCGGCCCGGAAGCCCGATCACCAACCCCCCCCCTCCCCTGCGTACGCAACACGAGCGGCGTACCTATGCTCAATGATTGCCCACTGACTCCCGTAAGTCCGAGACAGAGGGAGCACCTGTCGGTGCGGGAACATTGCCTGTGCACGATACATAAGGGGGATTGGGGGGTCCCACTCATGAATGGAGGCCGGGCAGCGAGCGCAATTGTGCGCCATAAGTTCGGGGTGAGCGTGAGTTGCAGATGGAATGCGTGCGAAATAAAACCGTAAATAAAATAACCACGTTCCGTGGCGGGTCTCCCGGTACCAAACGTCAAGACACAAAACCCAACTCGGTAACTGAGTTACGAACGCCTAAAGAAATTTTTCAAACACAGTTTCACATCTTTTATTAAGTATCCACAAGCATATAATAAAATATACGCACACCAGACCACATAACTTGTTATCGAGCAAGCCCGACAACAATATAACATAACAACTCCACATATATTCAAAGGCAGTCAAAGCAGCAGCACGTGCGTCCTGGCTGCCTTTTTTTACCTTGTTTCCCGCTACACAAATCACATAACCGCAAATGGCGCAAAAAGGATACAAAAAAACGAGCTCTCCGACGGTGTAAAAGGTCTCCGTTTCTATTCGTCCGAATGAGCGTTATAAATCCCGTATATAATCCAGTATAAATATTCCAGATAGATATGGTAGTAGTAGTAGGAGTATTCCGTATGAGATGACAACTAGTCATATCAAAATCTCCGTTAATTTTGGCTGTAAATTTAGCATAGCTGCTACACGCGTCCGTCTTGGTTAACAGCCAAAACAGAATGAGGAAGATCTAAGGTCGACAGGGTTGTGGACCTGGGGTCACTACGGGTCGAGACCATTTCTCTTTTTATTTAGGGTGTTTTTATGGTAATTTGGGGCATTCCACTCTCAGAAGGGAAATGATATGTTTACATCAACATTGGTGTAAAGGAAATCAGTTTCAGTTCAGTGTAATGATTTTTATATATTATTCGTAAAACGTCTCCTTAAACGGACAACTCACCAATGTTCCGACAATTTGATGCAGGTGAAGCAGTACGTCCTTTGCTTTGTAGACAATAAAACTGGAGTAATGTGCATCCAGATGATCCTCCCCAGTTTATTACTAATACAACAAAATGGAATAATAAGTCCAATATTAAGTACTCTTGTTCAGAGTTAAATTGTTATTATGAACTGTAGCCTAAGGGTTGCTATATACAAGTGTGCATGGAATCAGGCTGTAGCAACCATAAATAAGCCAATCCTTAAGAAAGGTACAAATGTCCTGGCCCACCCTTGTCAATTTTGTGGGCAGACCAAATACTAAATCTCAGTTCGTTTCATTGAAAACAGCCTGATGCGAGACCCTGTCTAGAAATCAGGCAAGGTTTCACCGAATTGCCTATGTCTCCTAGCTTTCTCTGGTTCACTTCACTGCGCTAAACATGAAACCGCTGAAGCTATTTGGGCTACTTCTAGCCCATGTCCGAGGGTAGAGCCTTTTCTTAGGCCTGTCGTGTATTGTTAATTTACATCAAAACCCGATGATGACCAATCAAATATGCTGTATGATTCTATCCTTACCACATTGCTGGAAGTCTCTCCTGGTCTCGGTCATCACCATTTTTGTTGCATTGAACAAGTAGTGAAGATATCCTAACAGAATCTGCAAATGTTAAAAGACAATAATACATATGAAAATAAAACCACAGCAAGTACAACTGGTATTCCCTCCTGGGTTTTTACAGCAATTGTATATTGAACCAACGACTTTGACCTGGTCTGAAACTCTACCCATATGTCATACAACCTCCATGAGTTCTTTGCTTAAGATAATGGAAGGAAATGCCCCTTGGGTTTGTACAGGGAGCATTATAATCATCATCAGAGTTTTATCAATGGAATGTTTTTGTGGCGAGATAACTTTCAATTCTTCAGAATGCCGACAAACCATTGGTGCGACTGAAATGGAAAATGGTATTTTAATTACTACATTTTGATTGAAGACTTTCAATTGAAAAATAAAACATCTTCAAATAGAGAATGAAATGTAAAATAATCCTTGAATATGATTGAATGTCCAATCTTGATATTTCTATCCCAATCATCACAGTTGAATGTGGTGTTTTAAATGCAAATTTTAACACTAACCATTATTTGATACATACCATATTGCCCAAAGCTGACTTTTCTTCATATGAGAGCATTTACGTACCCAAAATCAAAGTGTCTCACTTATCATAGGTACCCTTTGACCTGAATTTTTTTCCCTCATCTCAGGGTGTTACCCAGATTGTTAACACGATGTGATATGAGCCTTCTATAACCATCAACATGTTTTTGCAATGTATAGCACTCCAACCCTAATTGCCCCCACTCTTTACCGAACACCGAGCACTGCTGTGGAAAACCCCGGATGTTAGTCGATTGCATCATGACACCGAAGGACACACAAGTAGGCACGAAATCCCCTGTATCCCATGGATCCCCGTTGATGTGCTTGGGTCCCAAATGGCCCCTGGTTCGAGGCCTACCCAAATTCCCACTTTTTCTCCTTCCCCCTCCCGCTATTTTCCTTCACTCTCTCCCGGACATAGCTTCTCACCAGCAGCAACAAATATACTGGGCATCCAAGCAACAAGTTGTTTTTAATCAACCGATTTTACAAGTGCATAATCCCCCTGTCCTCCATCAGTTTTATTGTTTCATCATTGAGTAAACCCACACCACCAGTGGAACAACCAAGGTTGTTTCTAGATTTTCTCCGTAAAACGCTATTTTATCTAGGTCACGCTTGTTTTTAACTAACCTAAGGTTACGCTTGTTTAACCTCTTTAATAAAACAATCACTCTAATTTCACTTTGAAGACGTCAAACCTCAATTTGATGTGAATTCCCATAACAAATTATTGAAGACCGAATTTTAAGTAACCAAGGAACCTAGCATCACCTCACACAAACGCAGTAAAAAACACTGTTATTTAAAATGCTATCATTAGATTGTAACCAATTTCTACTAAAAGGTTAACACCGATTCGGCGTGCAATTTGACCTATTTTTTAACGTTCAGATCATTTTTATTTTTTTATCATATCTTAATAAAAGTCTTATTAGTTACAATACAATACAAACTGCATTTGAAATAGCGCCTTCTCAAAACAAGGTCAAGGCGCTTACCAATAGAGAGTATTACTATTTAGGCCTAAACATGTTCATCTTTTACATACCTTTTGTATACTAAGATAATTACTTAACCAACCTATAAATAACCAAAGAAAACAGCTGCATAATTAAATGATCATGTGAGGCATACAAAAAACCCATTTAAGCACACAATCACTCTTAGGAAAGATTAAAATTTTAAGAGCTTTCTTACAAGTAACAATGAATTGGGTGCGCACATAGAAAATAGGCACAGAGTTCCATAGGCTGGGGCCGCATTGCTGAAAGCCCTGTCACTGCCCACGACCCTTTTTTGTGCGGGAACATGAGGAGCGTCTTGTCATCGCCAGAACGCAATCCTGTCCTGACCAGATCTACAAAGAGAGTATGCAGGACAATTACTTGGCAAGTGATCCGAAAGCCCTGTACGTAAAAGGCAAAGCTTAAAGACAACGCCCTCACTAATTGGTAGCCATGGAGCCTCTTTAAGGATGGTGTCGGTGTCCTTCTATCAATCTGAACCCAGCCTTGCTGCTCTTCTGCAGAACCAAAAATCTGAAGTTTACTCGATCTCTGGCCGACATTCCATACACAATTGATTGGCAGTCCAATCCTAGATGGTCAAATCAGTGAACGACGAGATAGGACAACCTCAAATGTGATAAGCTGGCGATCCGGTAATTGCGAGGTGAAAGTTACAGACTTAGATGACCTTAAACAGTTCAGTCCATAGACCTTGTCTGATAAACACGACACCGGTTTCTAAGTGCCGAGACTGGGGAACCTCCACCGTCCCGACCCTGAGGGTAATATCTTTACGCGATTTGTGTAAGATGACCATGCAATGAAAAATTCTGTCGTTGCCTCATTCAATTTGAGTTTGTTACAGCGCATCCACTCACTGATTTCATCAATACAAAGTAGGAGTCTTTACCGCATGTTTTCATCACCATCAATCTAGGATCAATGTCAAATAAGCGGTATCATCTAGCATACATGTGGTACGCAATATTGTGCTTCCGATATTGATGCAATACAGTATGTTTACATTATGAAAAAAGAGAGGCCCGTCCACAGAACCCTGAGGAATACCGAAGGGCGATGATGCTGTTTGAAATTGCATCCCCATGCGCACACTAAAGAGCGGTTTTCTGCAGGAATACCGCATCCACGTAAGGTGTACCTTGAAATTTTTAAAGTATCACTACTATCCAAAGCAGGCATGATCACAAGTATCAAAACTGCAAAAGATTCTTCAGCACAATAACAATTGCCTTACTGTTGTGAATTGCTTGAGACATCGGTCTTGACACGCATAAGTCCGGTTCAGTGCTGTGTCGTTCTTTTGTAAGCTGACTGAACTTCTCAGTTTAAGTCATTTGAGACATATGATCCGTTATCTGGGCATCACTATTTTCTCCATGACCTTAGACACGCAGCTAATATTGACACAGGGCGATAGTTTTTGAGTCACCTGGTAGGATAGTGGGAGCAAAAAGAGGGTAAGTTGGGGAGGTGGAATAGGGGAGTGGGATGATGGAAGGATTCTTGTGGTTAGAGAGGGGAGAGTGAGGAAAGCCTTGAGCGGGGGGGGGGTGGGGGGGTTCATGGAAGGGGAGGTTAGGTGGGGGTGAGAAAAGGGGGGTGACGTGGTGGGAAGGGGAAAATATGGTAGTACGAAAGAGCTCAGTTCGAAGAACTACGATGGGATGGTGGGTAGGTCTGGGCAAGAATAGTGAATGGGAGTGGGGAGGATGCGCGGAAGAGGGGGGGGGACGTAAGGCAGTCACTAGTGGCTTTGTCTATGTACGGCTTTTTGAGAATGGGTGTCCCGGCAGCTTCCCCGGAGCTTCGCTGGGAAAACACCAGTGCTGATAGACTTGTTAATGATCAGTTAATGGCTCAGCCATGAGTTGCAACATTCTCCTAAGTACACCAATGGAATGGTGTCTACGTAACATGATTTTGATGAGTTGCCATAATCACCTTGGTTACCCTCTTCAACATTGACTGTATTGAAACTCATGCATGGACGGTCTCATCAAGTATTGTCCCACTTGGATCAATCATGCGAGTTGACCTGGATAATATCAAGGTCCCGTCTTGATTTTTTATACCTTGCGCTGAAAAACCTGGCAAATGATCTACTTAGTTTCAACTGAATTACAGTTAGGAATTTTTTGTTTTGGGTTCCGAAGCCTTCTCAGAGTAGCAAACCTGGTTTTGTTGTTAGCATTTCTATTGTTCTCTGTAATAAACCTCCGTAGCATGATGAATGAGTTTACCGTCACGGCTGATTGTACTTGTCTGCATCCAGATCGACACTTTCTAGTTTTTCCCCATTTTCTCTCGGAACGTCTCGTTCACTCTGGCATCATCAATCTTATGCAATGGTCAAGGGATCTTGGTCTAAAATGCGTTAACGCGTTGAGGAGGTGCGGGAATCGATAACTATAAAGACTCCTCAAATTTACCAAGCACCACATCAACTGAGCCATGACGAAGGTCAAGACTGCCACTCATGAATAAATGTCCCATTTTGAGAAAGAGTCCGGTCAATAGTCTTTATAGTTCTAGATGGTCCCATAGTTCCTCATGAGTGGTGATTTCTTGGCTCGATCGTACCATTAATCACCGATGATCAAGCCCGCCCGGCTCTCGGATTTTTTCAGGATCTGAAGATGGCATTTTTTAATTTGGAAATAAGACAGAGACCAAGGGATATAAGAACAGTAGACAAGGCTTCGACACGGGTGTAGATGCAATGCGGGTATGGTTGCTATGTTGTACGTACATCGCACCAATGCAAGTGAGCGTAGTGTAAATGTTATACTCATCCTTTTTTTTTAAAATTATTATTCTTTATGAACAGCTAAGTATGCAAATGGATTAATTTTACATGTGACTACGGTTTGGTCAGATTTAAAAAGATTTTATATCCCATAGTGCAATGGCCGAAGTTTCAACACTCATGTACGGCGGTGCGGGAATGATATGTACGCCGTCAGGAGATGAGTGCTAGCGTGGTGCTAGGGAAACATCGTTCAAATCCCGATTTGTTCGCGCTGGTGGTGTGGAGTAAACCTATGGAGTGTATTTTGATGATGATGATGCATTTTAAGAACAGGCTTCGATCTTTTCAAGAGCCCCATAGGTGAATAAAGGTCCACACTGTAATGCATTGCATTAAAATGGATGAAAACCATCTCTGATTCAAAACAACAGCCAACACAGTTTTCAAATTGCAATTGCGCTAACGCCTGTTTTGAGTTCAAGGTGTTGTCATCCAATTTCACTGCATGCATTGCATCGTGGAGTCTGAATGGAGCTATATTAAGTTTTTGGGGGATGATTCATATATGTCCAATTATAGCCCATGTATTGCACGCTCATACACACAATTTGAAATATTCATCTGAAGATTAACGTATTCTTGTGTGTTTTTTCAGCTCATTTGGCACCTTTTCTCGAAAGAAATCCACTAAAGGAACAGAATTTAACAGCAAAAATACACTTACATAACCTTTTTGAAATTTGAGTTTGGCGACACATTCCCGCATGAATATATCATTCATTGGACATTATAGTACTAAGTCACTGGAATTGAATCAAGTTAAGGTCTTAGCAAGGAAGATACTATAAATCCACATTTATGTTTTCAAGGAAGGAATACAGCACTCCAGGAACACACGTTTCTACCATCGCAGTTTGTGAAAGAGGGCAAAGGTCACACAGGGTTATCAGGGCTTTTTTCAGTTATTTAGGTCAATGGTTCAGATGATATAAAAATCTCAACTTCTTTTTAGGTAAGTCAGGGGACGAGGCTGAGGATCACAAAATGCCCCTTTAAAACTACCGTTACACGACGTGCGAGTTCGATATTCCAACTGAGAAATGTTCATCTGTACTGCATCCTGTACAGGTACTCAGCATCTGTAATACAAGTGCATAACATAGAGTTCAGACTCAACTCACAAACTTCTGATCTCAAGTCCACTGTTTTGTGTGGCAGCTTTTGCAAAATTTATTTTCTTTTGGCTTTTGCAATTTAAAAGGTTTTGAGTTCTGTCTGTTTCTTTCTTCTTCTTCTTCTTTCTTTCTTTCTATCTTTCCAACACTTTTCAAAATGCTTCTTCTCTCACATGCTTCACCCAACTGCAACTAGATTCGGTCACAAGAACCCCTGACCCAACCCTGATATAGGGGTCACGTAGGGTCAATAGCAGTCATTGTCACGCTAACACCCTTTTTCCTTCTCCCACAGCTCACATGTGCTATCGATGTCATTCGATCACAGTGATTGCCAGGTGCCTGGCCATATGGGGTGTTAACAGATTTTGAATCCAAAGTCATTTAGGGGTCAAAAAGGGGCAGTCTCTCTAACCCCTCTTAATATTTCAAAATACTACTGGTATTACACAGTGGGCTTGATCTTAACCAAACTTCGTCAGAATAACCCTTGACCCAAGTGCCATACAAGGTGTTCACATATTGGGGTCAAAGGTCACGCAGGGTTCATTACAGGTCAGTCACTCTTACCCTCCTTTTTGCTGTTTCTGCCACAAATCAATTCCTATAATCACTAGACTTGGTCATAAGAACCACTGATACAAGGCCCATATGGGGTATACACAGATTGGGGGTCAAAGGTCACACAGAGGTCATTACAGGTCAAGTCGCTCTAACCCTCCTTTTTGCTGTTTCTGCCACAAATCAATTGCTATAATCACTAGACTTGGTCAGAACACGCCCTGACACAAGGCCCATATGAGAGTGTTCACAGATTTGGGTCAAAGGTCATGTGGGCCCAACGCCGAACGCCTAAGGTTAGTGCTTAGAAGCACCAGTAGTCATTTATTTCTCTTGGTTTTGGCAGTTTTCATTAATTTCATTTCTGTTATTGTATTAATTTATTTTGTGTTGCTACACAAGTCATGAAAATTGTGTTGTCAACAATTTTGTCAACAATGTGCCTGTCGAAACACCACTAATAATTACCTGTTAATTAAAACAATCGACTTGTGATCAGAAAGAAGTCTGTGAGTCAGATCTGAACCTTATGATATGCACTTGGGCAAGGCACTTTACCTTACTTGTGCCAGGAGTGACGATTCGCTTAAAGCCGAACTATACTGGCGGAATCTGCTCCAAAAATGTCAGAAAAGAAATGGGCAAAAAAATAAATGGGAATTCTGGCCAGGCAGCTAATTAGCTCTAACATGAAAGCTTACAAAACTTTTACCAAGGAAAAAAAAACCACCTGAAATAGAGACAATTCACAAATCAATTTGAATCTCTCATTAAGGACACCCAACAAGCTCGGCCAACACATAACCTCAAAAATAGACTTGCAACAAAAAACAAGGATACATTAATTCTGCATTGTCAGATGAGATAGGACAGTGTAATGATGGAGGTTCTGTTCTCCTGCTTCCATTTTCCGGTGTTTCTCCTCCATCAAGTGAAAGGTCCCTGAGTATAACAAGAGAATAAAACACATGCATGTGTTAAAAGCAAATACACAAACAGGCCTAGGTCAATAAAAAGAACACCCTCCACCACCTCCAGTTTAAACTTGACCTTGGAGTTTGAGGAATATGAACCAAGAACCAAGAACATAGGGGGAAAAATGGCAGTAAATAAAGCTGTTATCAATTGCTAATAACAGCTCGACCATAGCACAGCTGCAGTGTTGCTGTGAGTGCCTTATATTTTCCATAGGTTAGGTTCTCCCAAATCAAGCCATTTTGCCCGACTCTGTGTTTACAAATTATAACTTAATAATAATAATAATACCGACATTTATATAGCGCTTTTTCCACAGGATACAAAGCGCTGTTGCCTATTATTATTACGCTGCCTTCAGGAAATCGTCACAATCATTTCGCTTCACCTAGGCCGGCAGCCGGCCAAGCGCACATGCCTATCAGCACTTAGATTGTAATATCCCCCATAACAGCTACCCGAATATCGCTTGGGTCGACGATGCAAGTGAGGTTAAGTGCCTTGCCCAAGTGCACAACACATTGGCCACAACTTAACAAGAACGAACAGCTAACATCAAAACTTTATGGGTTTAATTACATCATTAATACCTTCGTTTTCATGAGACATGAGCAAAAATCTGAAAATTCCCCAAAAGTTGATTCTCTATTGGATTTCAATCACACAGATCTCAAAAATTCTAATTTAAGCAGTGGTGGGAAATGCTAGTTCACAATAAGTGTTGGTTCTTGTGAAGGAAGCAAATCTCAAAGCAACCCTTAGTTATGAGTGCAGAATTTGTGATTGGGCATACGGATGGTATAGTTTAGATCCCATGCTTTCTTTTTTTACAGTTATATACATCAATATTACAATGTTCAATCTGCAACAACCCAAATTTGACTACTTACTATTAATTTAACCCTTGAATAAAACCTAAACTGCAATGTTTTGTTATAACAAATTATGAATAACTTTTTACTATTGTTAAAATATTGTTGGGCTATACAATGTCCTATATAGGAGATTTTTACTTAAAATATATCAGGGAATACCCACACACGCATAACGAATGTATAGTCACTTTGGCACATGACCCCATGTGATGAGCCCATTTTTTTCAAAATTGACTTAAAAATCTTCAAAGTAGCTCCACCACCAAAAAGTGTGCCAAAAACACTAAAACCAAGTATAGCACATAGGCTAATAATGTGATGCTATCTGGAAAAAACCCGCCACAGGTGCAAATTTATATTTTAGGGTGTTGACTATAATTGCAACAGTTTGAAATCTAAAGTTTCCCATAACTTTTTACTTCTCTCTTCTATGATACCGATCAAAGTTATGCCTTATACTATCTTACAAAAATAAAGTACAACATAAAAGATTTTAATGTATTTTCCTTTATATTTTCACCCAACTGTCCTGTGCGACGGGTTTTCCCAGATCACATCACATATATGTAAGACAAACTTTTTTTTCCCTTTGGCTTGTAAATGATCATACCTTTTAAACAAACTCAATGATATTTGAGCCAACCTCCTATCATCAGGAAAGTCCTGCATATGTGTAAGCCTGTGACTAGAGTGATACGTCATTCTCTCTATATCAACACAGATATAAAATCTGTACAGGAACTGTCACACAACAAAATATTGATATATGGTGAAATAGAAAATGAGTGCTTGGAAACAGGTTCACTGCGTGATTTGAGTATCATTTTTAGCCCTGTACACTACCGGCCAATATTACGGGCAAAGATGTTATCACTTAAGAGCACCATTGTGTTTTGATCGAGATCTCAATTATTTGAGCCAAGTATGTGTTAAACCCCAAAACCTGGCTACATACCCTTTTGGAGGATAACTGAACTTCAAATGATACAAATGGGTCAACTACTGCTAATAATTTTAATGTCACATATTTTTATATTGGTTAGTTCCAGTAATATTGACAAATGGTTGCTTAAGACATAGGTGAAAATAACTTAAGTAAAATAATTTTTGCGCAAAAAGGTTTTTTAAAAGTCAATTGGTACCAAATTGTATAATTCAATTACCCATGGGTCACAACCCAGAGGGTATATTGAGTCAATCCCACAATGCATCAGTTTGGGGAAATTTCGCCTCAACAAGGTCATGTGAAGCCACTATAGTCAAGGACAGAATTAGGCGACAATTGCGCGTATGTCAAGGTTGGGGTTTTTTTGTCAATAAGCGCATGGGTACGTACTGTGATTGTTTGACTGTGTAGTATGGGCGGGGGGGGGGGGGGGGGGGGCCACTGTTGAACAAACTTATGTTTAAAATGTCATAATGTTCCTATTTGAGTCGGATTTTCGACTAACGGATACAATAATTCACGAAAGTAAACTTTCTGTTTTAATCAGCTTTAAATGTTCACAGATTATTCTTCACGGCCGACTTTTGTTCTGCCCCGTCAAATGACGTCAGACGCGCAATTGGTCGCCTTATTCTGTCCCTGACTTTAAAATCGTATTCTTTACACATAAAAACCCTGACATTTACATTCATTTTAGCCCACATGGTGCTAGGGAATTTTAGCATAATCACGAAATGTCTTGTTGTTCTTAAACTTCCTGAAATACATTTTATACCGAAGTACTGACATGTGTTTAATACAGTATAGGCACATTGCAATGCATTATGGGATTGATTAAAAACACCCTCTGGTCACAGCCCTAGTTTTAAACCTCCCACTACTCTCACCTTGCTGCAACTAGCCTAGTCTGTACAATGGCAGCCAGTCCATCCTTTGGCCAGAATTTCTTGTCTTCTTGGCATCGCTCACACACATATCTCAGCACAGCACATAATGTGGTTGCCATGCCAACCATGGTCCTCTGCTCATCAGAGAGTATTTCTGAATAGTGGTGTTGAACTGTTTTGCTGTTTTCACCTGCATGCATAGGAACACAGAAAAGTTTTCTATTTAAAGAGACATGAGATTTCCAGGAAGAAGCGCCCCCAATTTTTCTCGAACCCCGGTTTTTTACATATTTGGAATGCTTATTACCAATGTATTAGATCACACCTGAAGTGAATAAGCCGAATACTCCGTCTTTATGTAATAAGATGATGATTTAGTAGTTTGTCGTGCACCACAGTTCAAAGCATTGTTTCCTGTAGGAACGATTAGGATAACAGGCCAGTTCAAAACAAGGTTTGCAGTTTTCTTTTGTGCTTGTTTGCCCAATAAACCTTTTGAAACAACTGATCAAGTGCAATTTGAGAGAAATTTGTATCCTGAAAAAAAATCTCCTCCTGTTACTTTAAAGGGTTTGACGTGTTAGTGAACTACTCGATAGAATTTTCCAGAACTCACATATATGGTACTTATAATGGTGCTGATCAAGAATCTGAAACAAAACAGATGGTCACTGACTTTGTTTCCGAGATATAGCCAAATCAAAAAAGGTATGTGGTCACTTTTTTAAAGTCTATGGGAAAATTTGAAGTTTGGATCTCCTACAAAATTAACACTACTTGATAGAATTTTTAAATTTCTAAATATGTTGAGGTGCTAATGTCGTTCTTCAACCTACAAAGGTCAAGATTTGTATGTTATAGTGCCCTCTATATGTCCATTCTCAATAGAAAGAAGTGTAAAACTAGATTTTTAAGAAACAATGAGAATTGTAAAATTTACACAGGATATAGGTAGTGGAATAAATAATCCAAATCAGTTATCAAAATTGTGTCGGTGTTGATATTTTTCCATCGAAGATGGCATAAAGTCGGAGTGGATAAAAGCCACAACATTGCAAGTTACCCTAGCATCATATGTGCAGCAAGCAAATGATTGGCAGAATATCACAGTCATGCACAGAGTTGGGTGGTTGTCTCATGTAGCAGTACAAAGTCCTCTAGTTCGCATTATTTTAAGAATTAAGGACATGGTATATGGCTACTAGGAAATTAATTTACATTTCCTTAGCAGCTAGAAACAAAACGTTTGATTGGATGACAGCCCACCCATCACAGTGGTTAACTTCTCAGTTCATTGACATGTAATGGATGATCTGACCCATGGTCTTGAGAGTACTATTGTGTGTACAATGCCTAGATGACACAAGTGTTGTTTTAAAAACTTTTTCCTGTAAGTTTGAATTTTGTAATCTCAGTACAATGGGCTTTGGATAAAATATTTAGTATCTATTTGACTGATAAACTACCCACAATGTTCCACATTGCTGAACAGCCGGGCTGAACAGTCATAACAAGGAAATCCTTGTGACAACTGTAGTTGACTGAAATGCTTGTTCAAGTTACTACTTTACAATATAAAGTAACTTAGCTTCAGGAACTGTAAAAATTCACTAAAATGAACTACTAAAACATGCAGGAGATATTTGTGAATAGTTTTGAAAAACAGGGGCACAGGGGCTTATTTTTTTTTAAATTGGGGCCACATTGCCAAAGACAGTGATGAAACTCCACCGGGGGCACTCCACCTATGAAATTGATATGGGTGTAGCTGGGGTTTCAACCCAGGGAGATTGTGACAGGGAATGCAAAAAAAGGGGTCTTTGGTGTATTTCAAAATTAAAGGTTGATGCATGAGTATGGTTGATGCCTGACATATATACTGTGGTTATATAATCCCTGATTTACCCAGAAATAGTATCAATTTTGATATCAGATTTCTCATTACCTTTCTGAAATTTCAGCTGTCAAATCCATTCCATTCTCAAGATACTGACAAAAAACTGCTGTTTTAATGGTTAACCATCAATATTAGCACAGTAGTGAATAGGGCGTTGCACTCTGCATTATCGCATCTTGGATCAAAACCGTAAATTTGTTTCCCACGGTACCTGGTGGCCTGTGTATACAAGTGTCTGCAGGCTCTCATACCAAGTAGATAACACGATACACAAAAAAATTGGCAACAAGCACTTTTAAGTGGTAAATACTTTATTCTATTACCTCTGCTGCCCATTATTGAAAATGCAGCATTCTGATTGGTCAGTTTACTGCCCATTATTTTGCAATAATGGGTCGCCAATGCATTTTCCTATTAAATGAACCTGTTTTAGGTAATAGAATAGAAATAATGGGTTTGCAGTGTCATTTATGGGCTCATAATGTATCCTTGGCCAGAAAAACTTTCAAATAATGGGCTCGGCTACACCTCGCCCATTATTTAGTTTTTCTGACCTCGGACACATTATTCGCCCATAAAATGCCCACTGCAACCCTTTATTCGTAAACTACAATACCTTTTTTTCTTTCCATTAAAAAGTTCTTCTACAACTTCATGTTTCTTTGAATGTTTGCCATCCATCAGTCACTCTTTGCATCTCAGGAAGTTCATCCTGCCCCAAATTCACAGTGCAAATGATATTTTAAATCAAATGGGTTGTAACATTGTTATGGACTAATTACATCTATACTTCATTTGCCTTCCTCCGTGCACGTGACGTCAGCGCGAGATTTGACGATCGCACCAATAAACCGCGCGCGCTGGCTTAAAACGAAGGCGTTTGTACACGCGCACACAAAGAAGGCAAATGTACCTTGTGCGTAAAGGCTGCGCCAAGGTTGTGAATAACTGCACGGGAGGTAGGAGGAATGGGACGATAACGCAAATTATGCAGTAAGAAGTTGGAAAAACCCACCTGATGAGAGCAATAACCTGGAGTATCAGTCTGAGTTTTTAAATTGTGCGAGTGTCACCAGTGGACTCTCACAATATTTTTAAACTCAAAAAAGGCACTGATAACAGGGCTACAAGTGCACCCTTGCAAAAATTTAGGGCTAAATATAAGGCCAAAAAAAGAAGAATATAGGGATAATATAGGATAAAACAAGAAATTAATAGGGGAAAATTAGGAATTTGTATGTATTTACTTGGAATGTGGGCACCTTCCCATTGATATCGGCAGCAATTCAATTCATTAGAAAGATATGTGCCAAACCAATGAAGATGTCCTTGGCGGTATTGACTATATTACATGTAGATATATTCACATGTTGGAAGTAAATAAATGAGGGGGGAAATGCTATTCTGGACTGTGCACCTAATCCCAGTGATTGTTTTGAGGAATCCAGTTTCTGCAGCGTGTAAACTTATTTCAAGTATTGACCATTATAAGTCATTAAAGTTTTGACTTATTTTGAGGTTGGACCGAAAACCTAGGTCAAAGAGAGTGTTATTTTGTGGAATAGTAATTGCAATATAAGTTGCTGTAAAGTTTATTATGCATTTTGAGACTCCAGTGCACACCCTGAAGACCTCACACTGTGTGGACGCAGTGTGGAAAAATGTAAATGTGCTTCTGCATCTTTGGCAACCATATAGTTGTGTATTTTAGAAGTGGTAATAGCATCTGTGGATCCCTTTATTTTATCAACACTATGTACACAGCTCTGAGTTCAATCTTAGCACTTGAATTCCATATGTACACCAAATGCCTCATTACCAAGGAAGTGTGCATTTGATGTTTTCTCAAACATGGTCCAAAGGGATCAATTGGGTCATTAAAGGTCAATATGTGTACACCCTGAGTCCTTAGCCAGTGGTTCGTTTGAGCAATTTGGTGGCAATTTTTAGATTTTAAAAGGAATTGCATATTGATATATACAGACGACACTCGTATTTAAGCGATGCGTAAATATGTCTCCGCCGCTGTTCGCGATCACTACATGCGATAAATGCAACACAACCACACCCCACCCCCTCCCAAAACTCCCCAAAACCCCACCCCCTCTCCCACACCCCGCAACACACCCACCCCCAACACCCCGGACCCTCCCTTAACACCCCACAACTCCTCACCCAACATCCCACCCCCTCCCCTCACCCACACTCGGCAATACCCACAACCCCTCCTTAACACCCCTACCCTCTCCCCAGCACCACAACACCCCCTCGCCAACACTCTGCACACCCCCACCCCCCTCCCCAACACCCCGCAATACCTAACCCCCGCCCACCAACCTATGGCCTATTAGTCTCATGTAGCGAAGGAATTGGCCTATCCGCCGTACCGTTTTCAAGAGATACAACGAATTACGCATTTTAATTGCTAATTGCAACTAAGCCACTGGCCGCATATATCACATACTTTCAAATTGCCAAGAAAGATGTGGCCCATGATAGCCTTTCATGCAGCGCAGAATTTTTGAGTATCCAATGTACAGTGTCAAAATATGCATTACTCTGTTTTTGCATATTAATTAGCTCTTTGCATACTCAATCTGCCCCAAATACACCCAAAATCTAATAGGTCGAGAACTCTTCAACCCTCTGTCCTTCCACCAAGGTACTTCATTATACGCCATACGGACTCCAGAAAACTTGTACACAGCCTTGCAGAAAATTTTCTAAATTATGGCAATGAATACTTACTTAGCCTATTTTAAGCCAAAATCTATCAGTCTAGAACTCATCCACTCGCTTCTTTCCACCAAGTTACATCACTGTTGCCCTTACGGAACTCCAGATAAATCGTTTACAACATGGGTTAACATTTTTATCCAGGCGCACGGACGGACGGACGCTGCTCATTTTTATAGAGTCCCCGTTCCGCGAACTCGTTCGGCGGGACAAAATAGGGTCAAAGCTCACATCAGCTCATTAGAGTTCATCGTGTCCAATCTGTATGATTTTTGGCTGATTACTTTTTTTTTAGGCAGTGTGATGTCATAAAGCACCATCACTTGCCCAGAAATGACATTTATAGTTTTAACCACATTAGTTCAAGGTCACATAGTGGTCTTTAGCTATCAACCTGTGTACATACCTGGTGCAATCTTTGGGACAGTGTCTTTTCACAAAGTAATGCAGTTACTTGGTCAATGGGTATAAGAGTGAGCAGAGTTTGACAGATATTGCAATCAAGGGAATAAGAGTGGAAAACACAATACAATTCACAGATTTGGCCTTGACCTTTGACCTCATCTTATAGCAAATGTTGTGTTAGCCAATAATGTCCATTGGTTCAAGAGTTGGTCATTTCACTCAAAACTGCTCAAAAAATCCTCAAAATTGGTATTTTTTTTAAACCAAAATGACCATTATGAATGTTAAGGGGGGTTTTTTTTCAAGTCCGCTGCCACACCCACAACCAAACCAGATCTAGTAGGCCCCTCCCATGGAGACAAATTACTTCAATACTCGATTTTGGGTTGCCTACCGGAAATCAATTTTGTTCCCCGAAATTCTTATGCATTGTGGGATAGGAATGCACCAACGAGTAGAGTAGATAAATAAATAGCGCATATATATTCTAGGGTGTTTTGTGTCATACGTTCATCACTCCATGCACGCACGGTTTAGTGCGCCTCCTTTAAACTATGCGCACATTTTTGTGGCCGCAAAAATACAAGGCAATCAAAGAGTACTCTTTGCTGGTAAAATTTATGTACAGAAAACGGTTTTCACACAGTTCTGACAGAAAAATTACCGTATGACACAAACCCATAGAATATATCATTAGCGCTCATAATAATTATCTACTCCTACACCGTTGGGGCGTTCCTTCCACAATGCATAAGAATTTCGGAACAAATGATTTCCGGTAGGAACCCAAAAAAATCCGCGTATTGTTGTGTATCCGAGGTTTACCAACTCTGACTTTTGTATAGCATCTATTTGTAAAGATATTAAAGCCGTGGTCTATGATTTCTTACAAAAGAATATTTTCTTTTTTTACTCCTAAACACAGATTAGCTCAAACCACAGTCATCAACAAATTAAGAAAGTCCAAAATCGCAAAGACTTGAAAGCGGACTCTTTATACATGTACAACCCATGCTAATTTAAAATTGGAGATACCCAATTTTGTAGTGCTTGTTTTAAAAGTCACTTGTGATTGAACATTTCGGATCTGAAGGCAATGCTTTCGATCGTATTCTGTAAAAAACAGGCAAAACATCAATCTGTAGTTCTGTGGAGAAAAAAAAATATAGGGAAATATAGGAATTTTGGAAGTTTATAGGGAGTTATAGGGAGGGGTGTAAAAACATATAGGAAATATAGGAATTATAGGGCCGCTTGTAGCCCTGTGTGATAAACTTCATGTTGCCCTATTGTGTGAAAAAAAATTATTTGAGCATCATTATTTTTCCAGAATCCCCAACTTAGAACCATAAAAATTACTACTAGGGGAGCCAGGGAAACCACACCTTTTGCAGCCCCCAGACTAAACCAAAAACCAAACTTTTTAGGTTCCTTTTATGATGCCAAAATTAACATCAAGGATCTTCCCCAAAATAAAAAAATGGCCCATGGCAGATATAAGATGGCATCCAAGATGGCATCAACCTAATAGGTTTTTTTCACTAAAACACACTTAATGTCAAGAAATTAAATGAGATAAACACTCAGGTCATATTAAAATATTGTGCGGCCAAATTAATTGCATTCAGCTACATTCTGAAATCAAAATGGAATCCAAAATTTGCCACCAGAATAGAGGTTTTCACTAAAATGCATTAAAAACAAGATGTTTAAAAAAATATAATTGTCAAGACGGGTGTACACAAAAAGCTTGGGATTTACTGATAAAATACTATGTCACATAAACCTCCTCATTGAGCTTGGCTGATTATTGGTGAGGCGGGTTTGCTATGAGAATGCATATCGGTGAGAATATTTTATGGCTTTACCACAATTTTAAAGAGACAAAGGACATTTCCAGCAAGTGCTCCCAATTTCGAAACCATGGTTTTTTGCATACCAAGTATTAGATCACACTGAAGTGATAAGCCAAATGGATTTTAAGAAAAGTTTTATGTCCGCACCAACTTCTTAGAATATGCTGGTGTGATCAGAGCATTAAAAGGTCCTTCCATAAAATACTTGAGCCCCCCCCCCACCCACAAGAGGAGATACTTCATCAGCCATTCAGGTCTTTTAAACTTGGACGTGCTTTAAAGGACAGAAGGGGCTAGGAGAAGTTACTAAATGTTGGTTTTCTACCAAAAACGTTGTGATGACTTATGTTGTAAATGGGAAAGTCAGCTCGGTGTGAGCTATGACCAGAATAAATGGTATTCTATTTTCATTCCCTTTCAAATGTACTATAATACAAAGTTAAGTGGTTTTGAGATAGATTTAATCATGAGGATTTTGGGTACCAATTTATCCTGGTTTAAAATCGGCAAGAAAGAATTCGGCTTGTACTTTTTGTCATATAAAGATGCGGACCTGATCCATTTATTTTGTTGTTGCTGACATTATTAATAAGTTTATGGAGTCGGGTATTAAAAGTGTTAATGATACACTCAATACGTAACTTGTATTAATCAATGAGGACGGATCTATTTGGACGTGGTGATGAGAATAGAATGCTGGATTTGATTCTCATCCTTTGTAGGTACCATATTTATAAAATGAAAATGTGTGAGAAACGCCCATGCCTTAATGCTATCAAAGGTGATATTAAAAATTATTTTGTCCTGGAGAAATATATCTGTACTTGTAATAGCAATCTAGATGTATTTTTTAGGAAATGGGGTGTTTTTGCAAAACTATGTATTAATTATCATTTCCAGTACTGTGGTTTGCCAGGGAGAGTTTTGATCTGGTTCTCCTTTGAATTGGGGGTGTGGTTGTACTTTTGGTAGTACTCTTAAGGTGGCCTTTAGGTGCAGCAATGTGATCCTTTGATGCTGTTTTCTTAATCATGTAGTGTAAATGTTAGCCCTCTGCAGCACTGAATTTTATTAGTTTCTTTGTATCGTAATTGCTTATTCATCTGTAAATTGATGTTAATTTGTAATAAATGTTTTTTCCTCTGGAAAAAAGAAGAAAAAAAAAAAGAATAAGCCAAATACGCCGTCTTTATGTATTAAGATAATGATTTAGTAATTTGTCGTGCACGACAGATATTCAAAGCATGGTATTATATAGGGATGCTTACAATAGCAGGCAAGTTCAAAACAAGGTTTTGCGGTTTTCTTTTGCACTTGTTTGTCAAAAAAAACCCTTTCGAAACGTACTCTCGGTAGGTGGTCTACGACTGATCCAGTGCAATTTCAGAGAAATTCGTATCCTAAAAAATCTCCTCCTGTCACTGGTGATTCAGAGAAGCTCGGATACCAATCAATGACCTTTAAAGGTTCTTGTTCCGATCGTCTTTGGACCCCCTGACTTTTCCAGTAGCAGTATCAGTTTTGTATCAAATAATAAAAGGGCCATATTTTTCTCATTGTCATCCTTAAATTTCAGCATCCAAATCCATTCCAAAAAACTGCAACATAAATGCATTATCATCACTTCCACATTTTAAAAACCACAACTTTGTTTCCCACAAAACTCGGGTGGTGAGTGTATGTGCCACGCATTCATATCAAGTACAGAACACAACACACATGAATTGGAACAAGCACCTTCAATCATTGAATCAAATGAAATTGTATGAATGTGTACCTTGTAATCCAATGTCCACTCTTGACCTGCAGTCGGTAGTTCTCCCTCTCTGCTTTGCTTTCCTATAGCCATAGATAGTGTAGATGGCCCACTTGTAGAGGGACTGGGCTGACATATTGTAGACTCATCAGAATGCATCCTGTATAAAATATTACAAATGTAGGATATTATATAACACATAAAAATATTTCTGTCATTTGATTGGTGGATACTATATCATGTGACATAAAATATTTGAGACTAGTTCCCCAAAATTTCACAGGAGGGAAAAAAGTTCCTATATTCGTGAAATGGTGCAAAATACCTCCCCTCGGTCTCGGGAAAATAGTAGGCTCACAGTCTCCAGTCACCTCGGGTAGTTATTTTGCACTATTTCCCTCATGAGCAGTCAATATTTGTATACTATTTCCCTCAAGATTGACAAGAGATGACAAAAAAATCCTTAAGTGAGCTTTAACTGTAGACTTCTGGGTTCCCAGATTAATGCTTTGTTAACTCAGCTACATGTACCATAAGTTCTGGTAACCAGAACCAGAGGTCAACATTATACAAATATTTACTCCTCATGAGGGCAATGGTACAAAATATTTGCCTGAGGTGACTGTAGACCGTGGGCCTACTATTGCGCGAGACCGAAGGTCGTGGGCAATAGTAGGCCCATGGTCTGCAGTCACCAAGGGCAAATATTTTTACCATTGCCCGAATAAAGAGCAGTAAATATTTGTTTTATATAACGCATGAAAATATTGTTGTCATTTTATTGGTGGAAACTGCATCAAGTTACATAAAAATATTAAAAATAAAATAGTGTTATAGGACGGGCGATGTTACATACTGCCGGTCCAAAAGCTCCCATCAAAATCGACTATTGACCGGCCGGTCCAAAAGCTCCCATCAAAATCGACTATTGACCGGTTGACCCATTATTTGGGTGAAAGATAAACTATTTTATGTCACGTGATACAGTTTCCACCAATAAAATGTCAGGAATATTTTCATGTGTTATATAATATCTTTTAACACTACTCTTTTATCATCTACTGACCTCTGGTTCTGGTACTGTACATAGAGGAGCAGTGCACAATTAAGAATCAGCTACTTCCACAAGGTAACTCATGGTCAGCTAGTGCCCTTAATGTGATGTTACAAATAAGGTGGACAGGCCAAGACTGTATTAAAAGATTAGGAAATGTTGCATTAAGCCTTAGGCTAATCAATAAAATAATCACACATTGGGATTAGGTAGAATTATTGATCTATACTCTGTATTATCCAGTAGTTCAATTGAAAGGCAGTCAAGCAGGGTATGTGTGAAAAACTAGGTTGTCTCCAGGTGGTGAATGTATTTAGGGCACAAGATGGTTAATGGTTTCTGGTTTCTATTTATTTTACTGAAAGATATGACATATGCTTAAAACTTTTTTTTCGGGAAAATGTGAAATGAATTGCAAATCAACTTGGCCAAATCAAGTGGGATACTAAGGAAAGCCAATATACGTCATGAGGTCAATGATGGCAGCAGTTGTTTACTTTGCTACCATTATAACCAAAGTTGGTGTGGACTTAAATGTACACTGCCCCTCTAGGTATGGTTCCAGAACCAGAGATCAGTAGATGAAAAAGGTAGTGTTAAAGGACACTATCGGTGATTTGAAAAAATATTCTGAAATTTGCCGGAAAGATTTAAAAGTGAGGAGAGTAGTTGTGGAATCTCATTAGTTACCTTTTGCTGTGTAGAATGACAGAAAAGGAAAGGAAAACGGCAGTGTTCAAGATCCGATTCTCCATTCAATAGTGTGTAGTAAGTGTCCGTTCGCGACAGTAATGACTAAAATCTCGATTCTGTCCTGATTAGGTTGCGTATGGTCTATCATTTGTAGGTATGTTAGGGATACCTGTGCTTTACATACATGAAAAAATCTGATTTTTGATGATTTTTCGATTTGTGATTTAGCAACATCACTGATAGTGTCTTTAAAAGAAATGTTGACCTCTGGTTATGGTTAACCAGGAACTACAATGTACCCATTGAAACAGTCACATTAGTATTAAAATGTTCCGATAGGTGCAGAAGCTCAAAAATCATATTTCTCTAGTGAAAAGGCACGTGACAAATCATTTCTGTCACGAGACGCCCGTTGAATTTTTTTTATTCAGTAATGATTTTTAGAAGACGAAGTGAAGTTAAGAATTCAAAGAATTTAGAAAGATGTGTACTCTAATTGTTAAATTTCTAACTAAGATTATTAATTAAAAAAAAAACGCATTTCCAATGGCAGCGCCTATAGCCCTAGGGTATCAACAGCTCGCTTGTGCCAAGTAACTAAACTCTGCGCAGCAAACAATACCATTCGCATTATGCAAACATTTCAAATGCAAAAATTTTTGAAACAGTAATCCCGGATGGTTAACGAAAGCAGTAGCTATCATGGATCAAGGTGAGACTTGGTAGCGTGTGTCAGGAAAGAAATTTACTTGCATTTTCGGCATATTCCACCAACATTCAACATTTACTATTCAGAGAGTTGCGACTGCAGGTTTCATCCTGTCCGCTGGAGACTAATTTAGGAAACCTGTATTTTTCTAAAGACTTATGAAGAGCACATTAAGTTGGTCCATTATTCCCATTCAGAAATACCGGCTTCATATAAAGGGTACTCGATCGACCAATAGAGTTGCTGCATGTACGCATATCTATGTATTTCCTTGCGAGTTGTCATGGTTCTGTCTGGCGGGAGGGAAAATGTCGGCATCGTTTTGATGCAGTCTCGCAGAGAAAAGGCATTATGACAGAGAGTTATTGGTACCAAAGTCCCTTGCCTTGCTTGGAAATCATCGACATGAACCTCAGGAACTTCACAGTGCATACGATGTATTGTATACATGTACTAGGTATGGCCAGGTCCAGGTCAAAATTGAAAAAATATCAATAGGTCGTAATACCAAATTATATTAAAGCTCCAAACGAGTGCAAATTCACATTTTTAAAAAAAAAAAAAATATAGTGTATTTTAAAAAAAAAATTACTCACCTTGTAAATTTAATTGAAGAGCGGGCACTGTTACGTCTCACCACTAGCCAGACGACTAAGAGAAACCACGCGCCGCCTCTCCACGATGAACCCCACCTGTAGAGGTATTATCAGGGCTATTCTTGTAAACCTGCTTTTTTATCAATACCAAAAAATCAATTTGATAGCTGCCTCTGGTGATGGGGGCATTTCTCATGATTTGTTGGTAAGGTTGATTCAGATGCAGAACAATTTTCCATTCTAGACGTTGCATAGTCTTAAACAATATTAATAGCAAAAAAATACATCGGTCCTCGGACGCTTGTGTCGGCACTACCGTTTTGCCGGGTAGTGAATGATAGGCCTAACATGACTTTTGACCTTAACATGTGACATTGGACCTCATAAACCAATGAGTGGAAATATAAACTCCATAAACCAAGTTTGGTTCCAATTGAACTTCAGGTTTTCAAATGAGGTCAATTTTACATTTTCATGCTTCTTACAACTTGACCTCACAGACTTTGACCGTTCCTTGGATGTGAACTTTGACCTCATCAACCAATGAGGGATCCAATGTGCACTGTGATTCAAGTTTGCACAAACGAACTTCTTAACAACATCATTAGACCATATCGAAAGCGCGCCACTGCTTAATATAATTAACCTTGGTTGGGTAACCTGCTTTACAGCCGCTATACCAAAGCACATAAAAGCTTGCACTGAGTCAAATGATCCAATCAAAGTTCATTCCCATTGTGCTCCATTTTTCTTTTTTTTTTTTTTTTTTTTTTTTTTAAAATTAATTTCATAGGACCCTTAGTACATTTGTGTTGCAATAGATCGAATTCCATATTAGCGAAAATGTCAGTGGTTTTTAGTGATGACATCGTCTTAATTGACTACTGACATTGCTGATATTTGCAAAAGCAAAACCACACTTCTTCAAAACATTTCCCATCCATTACATCGTTCAATTATACCGTTTTGCTAGTTTCGCGTTCGTGTTTTACATTCAATTCACATGGACTATCGCAACCTTGTGTCACGGAATCGGATTTCCCTGATTGTACATGCACTACCCCGTGCAGTATATGGGTTGAATAGATTCACAATTACCATGCATTATGCATGGTGCTGGGTGGTGTGACGTCGTATTAGCACGGACGTGCCTCGTTTTGTTGGTGGGGTTTGAGGATCGTTTTGCGTTGGATCATGGCAAGGAGTAGCGGTGTGCCCGGCGGCAAAAACCTTAATCCTTTTTAACATTGTTGACGTGTCAGTAAAAAGTGTGTTCGTGGTTTGGGTTCTAATTGCAACTTCAACTTTTCAAATTGAGGTCAATTTTACATTTCAGCTAATTTTACAATTTGACCTCACATGACCTTTACCTGGCCTGTACCTTTGATAACAATGGGGGATGCATTGTTGCACCTGTGACCGATTTTGGTTTAAATCCCGTGAAGATTGAATGGATATACAGGCAAATGATAACCTTTTTCACAACAACAGACATCACCAAAAGACATCAATGTGGGACAAATTTGTGATCCCTATGTGTCTTCCTGCCTTAGGGCAGGTGACACAATAACAATTACTACAGTCTTGGTAATAATTTGTTGGACAGAAGCGAACCCAAACGGCCGGGGGGGTGGGTGGGATGCGGGACTGCATTGACACCAGGCGGAACATCACATCTCGAATACGCGGATGCGTAATTGCGTTACGAATGCGCCAAACCTCTGCGTAGATTGTTGCGCTTACATGAGGGTGGCGATCTCCTGTCCAGTATATTTTTAATCCCACTGTAATTTCATAACATGAAGAACAACAACAACAACAATAATCAACATCAAAGAAATCAATAAATAATACAGGGCAAGCATACAATCCTAAGTTCGGACTTTGCATATACACAGTCCTGAGGAGCGTTGAAGGTTGATTTTATCAAGAAAATGTCTAGTTATTCTTTTATTTCTATTGCATTACAACCATAAAATTATAAAACTTACCAAAACGGACAATAAAAATCAGCTGAAATGAATTAAAGCAGGTAAACTAATTGCAGCAAGCAATTAAAGACCAGGTTTCTCTAGGTAAAGGTACCAGTGAACAGCCAAGGTCAGATCAACCCGTTCCTCGGTTATTTAAAAATCTGAGGTCCAGGATGCAGTGTTAAATAGACAGCGACGCATGGCATGGGTATGAGCGCCTGAGCAAAATTATATTGCCGCGGTGCATGTTGGGAAGCCATTTAATGACCCGCGGAAACCTCGCTTCACACCGATCGTGTTGAAAAGAGGAACTTAACCACGTAAAAATGCGCACGCCAGTGTTGGATGTTCGTGTGTGATTGTTGTGATTTTATTTTTTAGGCAATACAGATTTGCAAAACAAAGTGCAGTTTGATTATGAAAGTCAACTCACTGACAGATATAAGTTTGCTTGCGATTCCTAGTTTTTGAAGCTTTTAAAAATGACAATAAAAGTTAGCTAACAAAAAAACCAACCCACATTTATGGTACAAAGCTTTAGAGCAAAATGTCGGCATTCTGTAGTAAAACCACTGAATCAGTGGTTTTAAAACGGTTTAAACCTTTTTGTTAAGGCAATTTGACCTTCTCTATCAATCAACAGGTTTAAAAGGTCAAAAATCTATTTTAACAATTAAAGCGCGGCACTGTCACAGTTTCACAAAAATAGGAAATTTCTTCACATTGCTCTCAAATTTGATTTAGTCTAGGCCAGTGGAAGAAACAAGAGCATATCTTGTACACATAAAAAAACATAACCCAAAACAGATAGGGACCAGTGATATGAGGAGAAAGAACAATCCAGGGGTAATTTGTACGGGCCACTTTTAGTTTTTCATAACTTTAATTATCAAAAAATGGTATATACAATGAATATTTTTTACTCGTATTCACGTATTAAAACCCACAAAAAGTTATTAGACCGATCAAACCCCAGTGCGGCATCGCGAGGGAAACATGCATACGGCGTGCGTGTTCTTGTGGTGTTAAACGCCATTTTCGTGCGTCTGCTGAAATTTAACGTCGCCGGCAGGGACTGCCGTTTAAGGCGCATCAGAGCAATGCTCTCCTAATCACCACAGGAGAGTGATTTGAAGCCCCTTCGAATATGATCCATAGTCTGTCTGTGACATGTATATTTTGACCATTTTTAGGATTCGTATCTTAAATGGCTGTTGGCGGATAATCGTCTTCTTGGCAAGGACACAGACATGTCTAGTCTTTATTCTGTGATCCTCTTGATTGCTGACAATTTTTTGTTTTAAACTGCTCCTCTATGCTCCCCTTAAAAGTTCAGGAGCAAGTTCTTGTCGATCCCCTCTCTTTTAAAAGGACAGTCCTGCCGGCGACGTTAAATTATAAAATCGTTTCGTTTACCCATAAGGAAGATGATTGGTCTTAATTCATTTGGGGGCGGTGAGGGCTGTTGTATATAAAAGCCTACAACCATGCAAAAATATCGATTTGGAAAAATCTTGAGGGCGCACTATTTGTCCAAATGTGCCAGTGTCTCTTTAATGACCAGGGTTTTCACTCCTGTTGGTTTACCAAGGGGGCGGGGGGGTTCCATGGGACCCCCAGGAAAACCACTTTCCCCGAGGGAATTTTTGGTACGAAATTTATACATACCACATGTGAATGGTCTAAAGCAACCCCAAATCAGCAATACAAAATGAAATTTGTTGACTTTGGGCTGCCAATTAGGGGCAAAACATTGTTTTCAAACAATTGTCCTACTGAATGTGGCAAAAGAAAAAAAAAACCGTAATTCACATGAGCTGAGCCTTACATCAACTTTTTTGGAACTGATTTTTAGTGTTGATATCTACTCTAGAAGACCCAATTACATTTTAAAACACAAAACTTGCATTTTGATGAGTCCTGTATTTTTAACGGTTGTTGCAAAATACACGTCATTTTCCCCATAGACTTTGTACACAGTAACGTTTAGCAAACGTCCACATGAAATGTTTTCGTACCTAAAGGGTTAATATTTTTATTGTTACTATTTATTATTGTTTACTCTGTGATGTATGAACATATTTAATCAGCAAAAAAAAAAAATTGCTGTGGTCTTTGCTTTTTTTAAATATCTCAGCCGACTTCATCCTACTTAAATCACCGTAAGAACACTGGGAGCAACTTCGAACGTGTTATTCCTTCTAAACCTAAACATTAAATTATCACTGTCCTGAATACAGATGATGGACCTGTTAATAATCCTAAAGATATTGCCAATGCACTAAACCTCTTATTTTGTTCAAGTAGGGCCTAAACTAGCAGCTAAAATTGACACGCCTTCAACTGGTATTTGTAATTATGTTACTGCTGATATGTATACTAAATCAAACATTTAATTTTGTACATTGTTACCCCTGTGAGTATGTGTTTTTAAATATTTATCTCATTAGACATACTAATAATGCTGACAGGATTGACGACATGCCTTCCTTCCAGTACTCTTAAAATAGCTGCAACCAGTTATCACACCTCTTGGTAACATATTTGGGGGGGGTTAATCACTCTTTCGATCAAAACCAGTGCACCTTTCCAAACAGTTGGAAAAGGGCCAGTGTAATTCCAGTTTTTTAAGACAGGAGACGCTGCAGATCCAGGCAATTATAGACCAATATCAATTCTTCCCTGTTATTGTCTAAAGTTATTGAAAGGGCTGTATTTGACCAATTCTACAAATAACCTCAATGATAATAATTTAATTCGTAATAATCAGTCAGGCTTTCGTCCATCATATTCAACCCGCAACTGCACTAACTAATGTTACTGAAAATTGGTATAATCAATTGATAGGGTAAAATTATCGGTCTTTGTATGCTTGATCTCAAGAAAGCCTTCAACACTGTAAATCATGAAATTCTCTTAATAACTTAATTATATGGTGCTAGTAAATATGTAATTAATTGGTTTAAATCTTATCTAGTAATCTTACTCAATTCACAGGTATTATGGTATATCATCCGTGTCAAAAATACTTTCTGCGGTATGCCACAGGCTCAATAGATGGCCTCTTGTTTCTTAATTTATATTAATGATTTACCCAATCTGTTCCCACTGTAAAGTGTAATAGGTAGGCTGATGATAAAGCTTTATACTATGCATCAAACTCTCTTTATGACATAATTGAATGTAAAATAGGAATCTTGATTCTCTTCACAACTGTTTAAAATCTCAATAACTTTAGTTTAATGTTAATAAATCTGAATTTATGATCATAGGTTCTAACAAGACTTATTACTGTCAATCAATTCATTTACCTAAAAGCATTCCATATAATAGATGTTCATTTATACCAAAGTAAACCATGTAAATATCTTGGTGTCATCATAGAGTGAAATCTAACTTAATGAGAATATTTGAGCATATACGTAAGAAGGCCCTGAACGTAATTATAAATGGTAAAGAAATGTAAACCCATATTGCCATGTACATTCTTAAAACCGTTTACAATGCTATTGTGCTAACCCCATCTTGAATATTGTAACATAGTTAGGGGAAATTGCGGTCTCACTATTACAAATCGTCTCCAAACAATTCAAAAAAGGGCAGCTCGCATTATTTGTGGGTGGCAAACATGGGAACACACCCCAGTGCTGATGTTCTTCTGAACTTAATTGCTTCCACCTTTGCAAATAGGCAATTTTTTAAACTGCAATATCTTAACATATAAAGATCTTAATAAACTCGCACCATTCTGTCTTAATTATCTTTTTTCATTCAATAATAACAACTCTAATTTCCAGAATAATACACTATTCACATTCCTAAACCCAGAACTGATTATAAAAAACGCAGTCTTTCTTACCGTGGTGCAATTGAATGGAACCAAATTTAGATTATGAAATTACAGAGATCATCTTCTCTAAACTTTTTAAATCTAACTTAAAAATATGCACAACTAATGGCTTCTTATAAGCTCACTTTTTCACAATTTTACTAATTACACTGCTTTACATATGTCCATGTACATTAACCCAATTACCATGCCAATTTTACATGTACCTTGGTTTTAACCATTGTATGTTTATAATGGGGGGTATATATTTTTGCCTCAACGGCCTCATGAAAAACAACTCTTTGAATTGTTTTCCGTGAATAAATAAAGCTTGATTGATGGATTGGAGTTAGTGCCCAAGGGGAGGTCCAGGGACCCCACCATTACTCATTAAACGGCTGGGGCCGATTTTAATTTTTTGGTATGGCTCAAGAAGGCGGCATTTAAAAGTCCGACAATTACAAAAATTTCGGCGCAGAAATCCCACGCGTAAAGCGCCAGCGCGAAAACAAAATTTTGAGGGTCCCTAGGAACCCCCCATTGTCATTAAGTGTTAATACAGTTAAACAGCTCGGTCAAAGTGGAACATGTCAAATTGGAAAAAAGCCTGTCGTGCGACGATTGGCGTGATTTTTTTTCTCCTCTTGAATCTGGAATAACACCTGAAATTGACAAAATACAATTGCTAAATTAAATGAATGAGTATAGATCATTTGGATCAGGGGTGGCGGCCAAGCCTCATCATCATTTATAGGCAATTCACCAAATATGTCAAAAGAAATTACAGCACTACGGAGTGAAAACCACAACCATTTTGGTGTTTGATGTGGGTTGGTCAAGGGTGTTCCCATAGTTAACAGTAACATGTAACCCAGTACTAAGGTACTGAGTTACAGTACGTTGGGGGCATCATATGACTTTCGCCATTTTTCCTGAACTCAGCGAAGTTCAACTTTGCAGAGGATAACTTATCTTTAACTTTAATTTTAACTCAACCCTCACGTATCGCTCCATGCAAGCCATGTTTATCTCATGATTCATATGATATTGTTCAATGGTGAATTTCAATTTTCACTTACCTATTTCGGAAAAAATATAATTTTTGTCGAGTTCCACTCATATGCTCCACATACCGTATAGAAATCGAAGGACCACATGATTAGTATGTGCACGCCACTGGTGACTATGCATTCGGTGTTTTTTTTATTCTATCATTTCATTGACAAGATAGCTACGTCCCAGCCCGTCTGCGGAGTGTATCCATGGTATCTTGTGGTAAAGACGTCGTGCCGGGGGGGCGCGGCCCGTGTCTTGTGTAACGGGTAGGGAATTGTGACTGCAAATGGGCCGTTTTATGACTGAAGGGGTTTGTCGTGTCCATTTTTTTTTTGGGCGTGTTTGTGTAAATTGCTTCGGAAGAGAAGTTTGTTTGTTTGTTTGTTTTATTTCTTTCTTCTTTAAACTGGGTAACTTATTTAGTGGACGATACAAGATTTCCTCTGTTCTTCCATAAGGCCCAGGGTACATCTTAAAATTATAACATACAAATATAATATCATATAATTACAAGTTAAACATAAAATTTGAAAAGAGTAAAAAATAATCTTAAACTACTTATATTACCACCAAAGTGAGAAACCAGTGCAAAATAATGTTATATCACAGGAAGCATAATAATATAAAGTGAAGAAATTATTTGAAATACATTAATATAAATAACAGGCAAGCAGAAAGTAATGAGTAGTTATTGCAACAATAATTCAAATCTCCTATGATTACATCAATATAATAGTAATTCATTCAATACTTACAAGAGTAAAACATGAGTAAATTGGCAAGAATAATAACTTAACAAATTTATAATACAAGATAAACTTTGTAGGGTACCAGCCCAAGAGAGACTTAAAAACATAATTAAAACACCCTAACATGGGTGACAAATGCAAGAACAAAATTGAATTAAAAATAGATTTCAGACAATTTAATGTTAACATTAAGACACCTAAGATACGTAGAAGAAACAAAATAACATTTATACTAAACAATCACTTTTCAAATGGTACCGATTTTTAAAACTGGACACACTCTCTGGAAGCGGACATTTTATGTTTGCAGTTATAGAATTCCAAGCTTTGGCCCCCCGAAATAAGAAAGAACGTCTACCTGATTCAGTTCTGGGTTTGAATTACGGGCATATTTTCCTTGATAAACTACCCGGGGAGTCTTGTGACTATGCAGATTTCATAAACAGTAAAATAAGATTGAAGTGCATATGGGACAAGACCTGATAAGCATTTGAACACGGTAAGGCACAGATTGTCTTTTCGACGCTCACAAGAGCTCCACCCCAAGCTTGGATTTTCTCTGATCAGTAAGATGGGGGGGTTCTGACAGGGACTAAGGATGCGCCTCCCTGCCGGTGTTGCGACGGTCAAAAACCTTGTCACTAACATTTGTTGCAGTTCCCCACCACAATATCAAAATAGTTCAACCTGGAAGTACAAGGGGCTTTATAGATGATATTCATATTCTGTGTTTAATGAAGCCATCGCCTGATACGATAAATAACCCTATATACTTAGAAACAGTGAGGCAAATAAGAAATTTTATGAGTTGTCCCATATTTCAAAGAATTGTCAAGAGTGCGCCCAAGGTTTTGACCTATTGGTAAAACATTTTTTCAAGCTGGGTGTTTGTCACTACAAACTAAGTTGGTTGGCCTTTTCCAGTTTTTGTATGAGCAAAAAAGCATAGCCCTTTAGTTTTATTGGCATTCAAGAAGGTTAATGCGGCTCTAACATCATGATGTAATTTAGACAGATCTGCATTTGAGAGTGAAATTGATGTCATCCTACATTGTTGGGAGGCAGAAACAATGCAGTGTTCGTCAGCAAAGGTGATTTTTGTGCCATAGCGAGACGGTCGGTTAGGTAGTTTATGTACAAAGTTGAAAAGAACAGGCACAAGTATAGACCCTTGGGGAAACTCCAAAGTCTAAGCTGCAAAGGTGAACGTACATTTCCAACTTTTGTTGCTGTTTTCTATTACAAGGTCATGATGTAAAACCAATCCAGTTCCAGACCATTAATTCCAACATACTGCGTTTTTACTAATCAAGATGGAGTGATTACTGTGTCGAAGCATTTTTAAGGGGGGCGTTCTAATAAATATGCTAGACTAAGTTACCAGAGTAGATGTTCTTAGGGATATAATCGGTAACCTCTATCAGTGTTGTTGATGGTAAAATGTTGGGTTCTGGAAACCCAGATTGGTTAGAAGACAGGAGATTGTTTTATTTAAGTATGAGCTAAAGTTGATATGAACAAAGCCTTTCAAATATTATGGCAATTGGATAACAGATTTGGACGGGTTCATTATTTACATCGGAAATGAACCGTCCTTTTGAATAGGTGTGACCTTGCTTGTTTTCCGCTGTTGAGGTACTTGGCCGTTGTTGATAAGCTAAAATTAAAAAGCTTGGTGAGGGGTGAAGCAAGGGGGTCCAGCCCCTGCTTTTAGAAGCTAGAGCTGCTACCAACCCCGTCAAGTACGGTTGCTTTCTTTTCTCAGTTGTTCGGAGTTTAAAACCTCATTTTTCTTTGATATACAAAATTAAATTTTACTAGTGTATTTTTTGTCGGGTTTGAAGTTTTTTGAGTTGCTTTGCCATATGTGTTGGGTGTGTTTGAACTTGTCCCGCAAGGTTTTTACCCACAGTGGAAAACTTCCTCTTGCCTCAAAAAAAGGAGTTCATAGTATCCGCTGACAGTGGTCTGTCGTAATCATACCCTCATCGGTTTTAACAGCTGGAATCTCACTTTGGTTTTTACCAGGTAACACAGATTTTAGAGTTTTCCACCATCCTACCTGGATCACCATTGCCATCATCGACTTGTTGACGAATGTGATTTGATTTTAATGTCCGCAGGTTGTTTAACCCCTTAGTACGAGATGTGATTCTTGATACTTACCAATCAGACTTGCTTTGGTTTTCTCAGCATTCATGTGCCTTTTGACTTTGTCGTCTCATATCAATATAATCAGTGGTGATACAGCAGAGCTAAGGTGTTTATCAGCACTTTAATTTTTTGAATGGAGAATGCTTTGTTATAGTACCCAAATCTGTTGTTGACACTGTGTCCACTCGTGCTCACGCGATCGACGTGTGTGGCCGTAGTTCATGGACTAGTCAGACGATGGTAGCCAAGAAATCACAAATTTAGCCGTCGTCATTGTTTTAATACAAAAAGGTTATTTCTGAATTGTTAGGCCGATTAAAAAATTATCCGATTCTTATAGCCTTCCCTCCTCACTTTTTGGGATAAGGCCAAACTTTTTTTTTTTGCAATCCTGAAATTTTAATGGAATATACTGTAGGCCTAATTGTGTTATTAACCAATCGCAGTGATTTAAAGGACCTCAAGGAGGTCTATTCCTTGTTTAAAAGTAACAAAAAAAAGCTTCACCATATTTCTGATGCAGCTAGTTAAAGTCGGTGGCTGGTAATATCAATTTTAGGTGAAAGTAAAAAAAAAAAATAAAAACGGCCTCTCTACTCACTTTTCAGAAGCCACTGACATTACGATAAAAATTAATGCTGAATGAATAACGGACAAGGACGAGGTCGCATTGTATCATTGTTGTTGTTTTTACCAGGGTTTTTTACCCTGGTTTTAGTAGGTTTAATGCATGCAATAGCTACTTACCCACATATAACCGCCTAAATTAGTTACTTTTTTATGGGCTTGGCCGGCATCGTCTGAATGTGTTGGAAACAGATTTTGTTCATCGGTGGTGTGGTTTGTTTGTAAACACACACCGCATGTACAACCTTTAACCTTGCTTCCTGTTCCTGTCTTGGACTTCATTTCTGCTGGTCGAAAAATCGTTCCGTCCCATTTCTTCTCAAATTAACACTTTGGGATATCAAATTGCAAAACTAATGGTATGTAGAGTATTAAGCATTGCAAGAATTCACATGAATGCATGTTGAGTGCGTATTGGTTTTTTTTTTGTCTCAGTAACCTTGCAAAGTTTGTGTTCCTTAAATACCGTATGTCACTTTAGTACAACGAACTAGGACATGAGAATCAGCTGTTCGATAATGCCCAGGCTAATGATAAATGGATTCGAATTATAGTCTAGTTACCTAGGAGTAGTTTACTAGTATAGTTGGATAGGGCACGACCAGGTGAAACACTTGAGGGGCTCACTCCATTCAAAAGCTGTCATCATTGATGAGTTTTATGTGTGGTCCTATGAGAAATTGTGTTTTTTAAACACCTCTTTTTTGTACCATCCCCCATGACTTGGTACTAAGCGGATGTAGGTTGGACTTGCAAATCTTTGATGCATAAATTACCCAAAACAGAGTAAGTAATTGAAAACCTCATTAAAATAAACCCACAATTTTACCACGCGCACTCTCAAAATGCCTCAAACTGTGTCAAATAATCACAACCGTACTGTAAGCGGGTAGAGCTTTTTCAGTCCATGAGTAGGTGTCCGGGGCATACACACGTCGAGCCGTCACCTTTTGCGCTAATGCCTTAAGTAGTGGCGATCACGAAAATACACTTTTAAAATCGCTCTCTAATATTGAGGGGCTATATTCAATATGGTGCCAACAAACTTCTGATATCTAACTCCAGAAAGGATGAAATCTCATATAGAGATCGAAAAAAAATGACCAAAGTCCAAATTAAAAACATTTTTTTGGGATGTTTAAAGTCGGCACTCACCAGTGTAGTACTACCGCAAAACCCTACACCGCTGTGCTGGTCCACCCCGGTTTTTTGGCCTTCACTCTCAGTTTTATGCGGACAAATCGCACCCGATTAAAACCAAGAAGGTCTCCTTTTTGTTGTTTATCATATTTGTACACACTTCAAAGTATTTATGAGCGAAATTGCAGCTTTTAGCATAACGGGACACGTATGTTTTAATTTAATTAAAATTCACGATTTCTATTATGGCCTTCCATAACCCGGAAACAAGGCATAGGAATACTGTAGAAAGCGCTGTCTCTAAGCTAATTTTTTTCCATTGACCATTTTAAGGTCAGGGTCGATATCCGGGGGCCTATTAACATTTGTCCCGCCCATATTTTCCATACAGCCCACGCTTTTCATAGGGAAAGCTTGTTTCAAAGCAGGTTTCCAATGTTTTGACGCAGGTAAAAATAAAATAATTTGTAGCGCTATAGTGTAAATATAAATTCTTCGATCTATATTCTTAGATATTCAGTGATATTCTAAACCATCTCATGGCATTCCCCTGTTACTTTGTCATTTTCCTGGCCTACAGGGACCTGTCCCAATAAAAACTTAAATCAAACTAAACATTATAAAAATATAAACTGTGCATTTTCCAGATAGCTTGACATTTTTATTTGTTAGACAAGATTCAATAACTAAATCCTCGTTTATTCAATCCAATTTGATGGACAGTAGCGGGAATTGGAAGTTGAACACAAAGTATAAAATTACCACTGGGCGCCAGTCAGTTTCACCTGAAGGTTCTTCAAGAAACTAAAGGGTTTTATAAGGTCGTGCAGCATCATTGCGTGATTAAACCCTGTTCAAACAAAAGAAGATCAGAGTTGCATGATTATATGCATGAATTAATCAATAGATTATTTCAGTAAAGCACCAGAACTTATTATTTGTGGGGTGAATGAGGGACTCTTCTCAGGGGATAGTATCATAAACATTCATTGAATTTGTGGAATTTGACGATGAACTATTGTAACAGCCTACAAGTCTGTTGCGGGACAATCTGTGGACCACGCTCTATGTATGGGGACAAGTACCTTCCCCTACTCCCCACTGCCCACTTGCATCAAGATACCAGGGAGAGAATATGATGAAGGAGAAAGCAGTGTGTTTCAACAACGAACAATAAGGAAAGGATGGTTGGTGTTCAATGGTCTCAATTTACTTTCATCAAGGGTGTTTTTATGGTTTACCTTCTGCTGTTGAAACTAGAGGTAACGTAGTGAGACAACAAGGGACTGTTTAGAAATGAATTTCCCACTGCTACAGATTTTTATAGCAATTGCGAATTCATAAAGTTTAAATTATGGATCTTCACAAGACGCAGCATGAATTTATATTTTATTTTAATTTCACAAGGCGAACTCGTATTACGCGATGCGGTTAAAATATGTCCCCGCGAATGTGACGATCACTACATAAGGTACTGCAACTAACAACAACCCACCCCCTCCCCAACAATACCACGAAAACACCCCACCCCTCTCCCAACACCCCCACCCCGTCCCACACCCAACAACACCCATCCCCTCACCCAACAGACCAACAACTCCAACACGACGCAACACCCCACCCCTCTTAAAACCCCTCAAACCACCCCAACCCCCGCAAACCCCACTCCACCCCCACCCAATACCCCCGTAACACGCCTCCCCTCCCCAACACGCCACTCCCCTCCCAACACCCCAACACCCTAACCCCTCCCAAACACCCGCAACACCCTCACCCCCCCAGTACAACAGCATGCAAAGCCCCTCCCAACAACATGCAACCCCAAATCCCTCCCCAACACCCTGCCAACACAACACCCCTCCCCAAAAACTCTGCAACACCCCACCCCCTCCCCCCCCAACCACCTCGAACACCCCCCCCCTCCCCCCCCAACACCCCGAACACCCCACCCCCTCCCCTATGGCTTAGTAGTTCATGTAGCGAAGAATTTTGCATTATACGAGTACTGTTTCAGAGATACAGCAAGTATGATGATATTTAATAGCTATTTGAATACCTACGCCGCATATATCACATTATTTCATATTGCCAAAAAGATTGTGCCCCATGTTCTTTCAGGCAGGGCAGGAATTTTGAGTAATCGATGTACCGTTTGAAAAATCTAGCAATACGATGATTTTGCATAGTTAATTAGCTCTTTGAAAACTCAATTTTGCCCGAAAAAATATGACCCAAATCTAATATTAGGTTGAGACATCTTTCAGCCCGCTTCCTTCCACCAAAGTTAACATACTTTTATAGCCGTACAGAACTGACAGAAAACTTGAAAAAGGGCCTTGCAGGAACATTTTTCATAAATATGCTGCAACTTAGATACTTAATTAGCATATTTTACACCCAAATCTAAATCACGCTCAAGAAACTCATCAACCGCTTCTTTCCACCAGAATTGATTTGTCGCCCTTGAACTCCAGATAATCGTGTTCAAAATGGGTTAACAGTTTTATCAACGGACGGAAGGACGGACGGCGAACGGACAGACGACACGGACAGACGAACGGACGCTGACTCATTTTATTAGTCCCCGTTCCGAACCGTTCCGGGCGGGGACAATAAAGAATGCTGAATGGTGATTTTTTCATGGAAAACTTGGTTGATCAGGGATAGCCGAAACTGGTCCACACCAACAGGTTTTTTTCAATGTCTCAGATAATTAGCCATAACTCCGGAACCAGACACCCAAATTACACCAACTAAAAATGTCATGAAAGCTGAAACACTCCTAAAGAATTCAGTAAAACTCCAGTTGGGTGAAACTTAAACTTTTGGCCAAAACATTAATTCTTTGATGTCTAGTTTTTTGGGACAGTTCTGTAGCTTGTTGATGATGCAAGACTAGTAAAATCTGAATTATGCTTGTGTGTATGAGGGACGTGGCTGGGATGCTGGATGATTGTAAAAATATTTTTTTTTTTATTACTACACCTGCCCATGCACAGACTGTATGCACACCCATGCTCACTGGCCACGTCCTGCCACCCCATCAACCACCTCATGAATCCTATTTCACTTTCCTGCTTATAACATGCACCCCATACCCGGGAACCATGACACACATTACAAGACATGGCATGGCAACCACACCCACACACACTCCCCACACAACTTAAAGACCTGCACACTCCTTACTTTTTGCATGGTGCTTAGCCAAGATCTCTCAGTCCTGTTTGATATTGAGGACATCTTCATGTCGGTAGGCCCTACTTCATGCATTACACGTATTCAAGTCCAATATTTTAAATTCAACATACCAATTAGTAACATTAATTAAAAAAAAATTAAACCAAAAAAATTTGATTATGAAAACTCTTTACATATCCAGTGTACAAACGCCTTGCCCACTGTCCATGTTTTGCATTCCTCACAACTTTTCAAGAGCATGGACAATTAATGACCTAAATAAAAACATTGGTGGAAATCCCCAAGGGTGGGTATTTTGCATGTGCCAATGGCAGGGAAGACATGATGTATTTATTGATATAATTGACGGCTTAATTAGGACTGTTAGTTTTGGGTTAGTATTATAATGATTAATGGTATATACAACGAGAGCATCAAGGATGTGGCTTACTCCAGATTGGTGGGTGTTGATTGTACAATGAAGGTGAAACCACTTATAGGTAGGCCACAGCGGACAAAACAAAGGAATGCTAAGTGATTAATTCCCATATCCTAACGTCCCTTAAAACTGCATTTTCCACTTTTCAAAAATACGGACCGGACCCCTGCTTTTTAGGGGGAAATGCCCTAGATCGAAAAAATAATGCTACCAACCTTTTTTGCGGGGATCGTAATGGTATGTAGTCTTTTAAGAACAGGAGGTTAGGGATATAGGGCCTATCGCCCAGTGAAAAATGTTCATTGTTAAGGGCACAAACAAAAAATCAAGTTGTTCCAGTAGGTAGTCCAAAAACCTTAAATTAAAATGCACTTTTTATTTTAATTTTAAAAAAAAAATTGAAAAGGGTTCCCAGCAAAAAATGATCATCAAATTGGCTAAAGGTGCAAGTCAGACAGTTGCAAATCATACTTGATTTGCCAATTCATTCGTTATAAAACAAAAAATATTGAATTTGGGCTCACTTGGATATCTTATTTAAAATTGAAACAGTCTATCATCTGTTTTGTTAACATGCCAAATCTCCTCAGTAAATAAAAGAAAAACAACCAAAATACAGTAAAATGGCTCCAAATTAAATTGAAGTGGGCCTATATGGCAACAAAACTTGACAATCCCTGCTTGACGCCACTATTCCATCACCACTGGCTGCCACCAACCATTCACCTAACCCATGGCTCACTGTTATTCATCACATTCACCGGACTACCCCACCCAACAACCATCAACTCCATCACACCATGGAATATTGACTTTGTCCTTTGTCAACCACTGATTTCAGGATGCATGCAACCAGTGGGCAGCAAAACGCTACAAGACAACTAATATCGGTAAAAAAACCCTAATTTTGCCCAATTTATGCTTAATGGACGTGGTATACAGGGATTTTAAACAGTTAAAATATAGATTGACATTGAGGATTAGGAAGGGCTTGGTATGGCCCAGGCCAGGGAGATTAGTACAGAAATTATTTACAGTACTCATTAAACTGATGTTTCTCAACTTTATTACAACTTTGAAGAAAAATCATTTTTTCCATTTGACCATCTTCCCCCATTTTTCAATTTCGGAAATTGTAGAAGTAAAAACATCCCTCTGTTGTCCTGATATATATGGTCAGAATGGTCAGAGTATTTTAAACCCCTGTCTTGTTATAAAGCCTAAATGCATTTACATAGACATTCCCTTCCTGTCAGCCACCAACTCACCACCACAAATAAACATTGAATAAAGGACAACTTGCCCACCGTCAAACAAGTAGATCACTGAGCCGGTCAAACCAACGTACTTACAAAATTTTGGAGTACAGGATCTCTGTAACTTGTGGTTTTTTTTTCAATTTTGGCTTCTGGCGTTCTTATACTCGAATCATCTGATATGTGACCGTACAATTGTTGCGATGAGCGCCAGGGACTCTCTGTTAATCATGTATTGTGAGGAATGTCAAGGCATGAAATACACTATTGTGCATTACCATACATGAATGAAATTGTATTTAGTGGCAGGTGAGTGGGTTATATGACGGAGGTCTCATCCAAAAAATCCGGTGTGGCACGTACATTTGAATTTTCAATTTTCCCTCTCGACGAAGGGAATAGTCCAAAACTCCCGGGGACAAATGTATCAAAACGAATCGACTATAATAACCTGTACCGGGGGGGGGGGGGGGGGCTGATTTGAGGCCCAAAAATGGGGTTTCCGAAACTAGGTTTGTCAGCAAATTTAAGAAAATAAGCCAGCTGCGATTCCCCTCAATTCCCAGCTACTTTGACAGGGGTTTTGAAGGAAAAAGGAAAATTGGTAGATTTTTTGTTAGAATGTGGCTTTGGACAGAAAAAGTAGGGTCTCTGGAAATGGTCCAAATGGGGGTCACTGGAACTGAAAAAGAGCTGAAAAAGGAAGGGACTTATAAGTGGTACCTAACCATACTTCCTCCCAATGTGAGAACTCCCCCCCCCCAACCATGTAATTAATTGTTGTGCTGTCTACCCAACATTTTGAAAATTTTTAATTTTTATGTACACATTTTTACCATTACTTTAATTCCAATTCACACACACAAGCAATGACACAAGCAACACACAACATCACACACACAAACACAAAATGTACACATACAAAATAGTTCATAAAATAATGAAGTGGCATCCAGGAAAAAAGAATAATTTTTTAGTTGTCATACAAAGAAAACTTGCTAAATTTAAGAGGTTAACATACTTCATGTGTGACAAAATAATATGATTGCACCTACATAGCCTAGTTTGTAAAATTACTAGGGCATTACTAATGAAAGAATGAGAGTGTCAGGACACTCTAGCAAAAAATAAACATCCAGGCCTACACATAAGCGCATGTGGTGTATATCTAAGTACTGACCGGTGATGTCCAAAAATGGTTCCTGTTTCTTGGTAGAGACCTGACTAACAATTGCATGCAAAGAGTCGCAGACAATACAGTGAACCAAGAGAATTGACTATGATTTTAGTCTAACAAGGAACGTGTTACAAGTGTAACAATTTCTGTGCTTTTCTTGATAGTTATGCCGTTTCTTGCGTGTAATGTATGCAGGGGGGTGGGAGGTTTTGGGCTTATAGAACCTTTTGCTCAACTCCTCCTATAAGTTTTGTTTTCATACTGTGGAGTGTGTTAATTTGGGAATAAAGTTTGGATGAACATATTGATCTATCACCCAGAACTATATTATAGACTTACTTCGTAAGCCACAAAATAGAATTTCTTGCAATAAGCAAAACAATGCTGCAACTTCTCATAAGAGTGTCGTAAATGTAATGTTAATTATCATTGGGGTATTATGTCAATTTACCCCTTATAAAATGGAATACCCCATAGCTAATGGAGTGAAACATGTAGTAGTAGTCAATTTAGACAGTAGGACTACTTTTTGTCAGTATTTTCTATGCTTTGAAAGAGTACTTGTGAAGTAAAATCCCTCCAATATACACCATTTATTAATCATAATGTTTTGCCATATTTCTCCTAATTGGTAATTAATGCAAAAACCTAAGCTTGAAGAACGTTCGGTAATTTTTTTTCAGGAAATTTTAGCATCTGAATAAGAACAATGATACCAAATTTCCGGTTCACTGCTTTGATGAATTAATATAATGGGCATTTCAAAAAGCCATATTAAATGGTATTTTCTGAAATAACCTCACCATAGAGTTTGTACAGGTTTGAATTCCACCTGGGACCCATATGCCGCAATGCATGTGGGTAATCAAAAAATAGGCATAATTGGCAAATTCAAAAAGCCTTGTAACTCCCAAACGATTGGTCCACTATCATGAAACTTTGTATTTATTCAGAACAAAGTAGAAACTACACATAAAACTATTCATCATACCCAGATCTGAAGTGAATTTTGATAATTAATCCTCAATTACGGTCTTTTTTTAAATTTTTTACAAAAAGACGAAAAATACGATTTTTGAGCACCTTTAAAAATTGCCATAACTCCACAACCCCTTACCCATTCGAAATAATTTTGGTGTCATTTGTTCTTTGACAAGATCTTTCATTTAAAAAAAATAAAAAGTGGAAAAAAATTCTAAAAATCACATGGACAACAACATAGGTTCTGCTGAGCATTTAACCTTTTTGTCTTTCATAATTCTTTTAAAAAATTTGGACATATTGTATATCAGCTAACGTAAGGTTATGCCGCTGTACAGGGACGTGGTATCAACCAATAAGCAAACGCCATCTTAAAACCAATCAACATGTTTCTTCCAGATGTGACCTTGAAATTGCCAATAACCCCAAATGTATGATCCATGCGTGTGCTCTACATATCAACATTACCTTAAAATTCATTCAGGTCAAAAAGTTATAATCCAAAGGCGAAATGAAGTAGATTTATTTCGGATGTTCCACTTTTTGATGTCCAGTATATACTTGCATGCGCAAAAAAAATTGCACGTAGGTCTTGCCAGGGCGTTGTCAGGCATTCTTCACCCACAATTTGTAGTGGGTGTTAGAATTTGCCTTTAAAACGACTTGCGGGAAACACTACCATGCCTCTGCTTTTCAATCGATTATGTTGCAGTTGCCATACAATGCCACTATTCCTCGTCGCCGTCATCTCGTGTCACCTTTTTTCACCAAAAGTGCGTGTGGAGAATCGTAAGTTTGTTGACCAACAAAAGAATGTGTGTCGACCTTTGACCCACCAAACTCTGAAACTGGCAGCCACTCACTCATGACAGTTTTAGGGAGTAAATAAATTCTGCTTGAAAATTCATCCAATTAGTACATTTTTCGCCGTTTGGCTGAAAAAAACGTTGGATTCTTGTTCTGTAGTTAGGTGAAATGCTACAGAGTCCTGTTTGGAGGTAAGTTTGAAATTCTTGACGATGTCTGATGACTTTAAATTTGGCGTTTGCTTGTTGTGGATATCAGGTCCCTGTACAGCGGCAGAACCTTACGTTTACTGATATACGATAATGTCAAATGTTAAAAAGATTATGAAAGACAAAAAAGGTTAGGCCAGCCGAACTAACCCTACTAGTCCTGCTGAGTGAATTCAGGTTGCTGTGTACATTCACTTCTGTATTAACTTTAATGAACCCGAAGTCATGCCAAGTCTGTACTGTTTTAACAACCTTTAAGGTTTTCAATTTATAAACTCACCCAAATTCACTCCAAAATGGTCCGAATTACCCGACTGTTGACTCACTTTTATCTTGCCATACCGCTACAATAATGTTGGACCTGTATTTTTCACTGACTCACACTAAAATGATCAAAATTTCATGATTTCAGCAGGTATGCGATCTGACGTTTTCAGTCTAAGTGTCAAATCAATTTCCCTGGGGTCAGGGGGTTCAAATGTAAAGGTCAGTGGTGGCACCATAACAAAAATTAGTCTCTGACATGCTTGATGCGACCGACCATTATCGCGCGCAAATGTCGGATAAGTCTGTTGAACATAGTTACAGTAACATGTAACCAGTACTCGATCTGAGTACAGCACGTTGCCATAAATGACTTAGCCATTTTTCTTGAACTCAGCGAAGTTCAACTTTGAGAAGGATACCTATCTTTAACTTTATTTTACTCCCCTCAAGTACGTCCATGCAAGCATGGTATTCATGATTCATATGAGATTGCTGATGTCAATTTTCACTTACCTATTTTAGAAAAATATTTTTTTTTTTTTTTTTTTTTTTTTTTTTTTTTTTTTTTTTGACTTTTCGTCCAGTGCTACTCAGATTGCCCCTCCAAAGACCGTATCGTAGATACATCGAAGGACTCATGGGATTGTATGCACGCCACTGGCAAACTATGCATTTTGTGTTTTGCCGCCGGTGATTCTATATTTCCGTGACAAGATGCTAAGCCAAACATTGCGGAGTATATCTAGCCCCGATCTAGCCAAAAACTAGTCCCGGCGCGGGGCTCCTTCTTTCAACATAAATTGACTAAATTGCAGTTGTAGAAGGGGTTATCTTGCCATGTTTTCTTTTTTGTGCGTGTTTGTGAACTTGCTTCGGAAGAGAAGCTATAGTTAGTGCACCTGTCAATTCATTGCTCACGCGATCGACGTGTGTGGCCGTATTTCATGGAATAGTCAGACGATGGTTATCCAAAAATCACAAATTTAGCCTCCCAGTGTTTTAATACAAAAAGGGTATTTTGAATTGTTAGGACGATAAAACATCCGATTCTTATAGCCCTCCCTCCTCACTTTTTGGGATAAGGCCACAAACTTTTTTTTTTGCAGTCCGGAAAATCGGTGGCTGGTAATATCAATTTTAGTTGAAAGTAAAAAAAAAAAAACATGCCCTCTCTACTCACTTTTCAGAAGCCACTCTTCCGAGAATCTAAAAATTAATGCTGAATGAATTACGGACAAGGACGAGGTCGCATGTTGTTGTTGTGTTTATAGGTTTAGGCTCACATAACTACTGTTACCCACATATCGCCTAAATTAGTTCACTTTTTTGTATGGGCTGGCCGGCCGCATCTGAATGTGTGGAAATGGATTTTGTTCATCGGTGGTGTGCATTTCTTTACCGTGTGTACGACCTTAACCTCGTAATTTATGCTTCCGGTTTCATTCCGGACTCACTCTGGGGTTGAGAAATCGTTCCCTCCTATTTCTTCTCAAATTACACTGTGACATCAATTGTAAAACAAATGGTTATGAGTAATGTAAGCATTGCAAGAATGACTAAATGAATGTTGAGTGCATATTGGCGGTATTTTGGTCTCGGTAACCTTGCAAAGTTGAGTTCATTAAATACCGTATGCACTTTAATACAACAAAACTAGACATGAGAATCAGCTGTTCGATAATGCCCAGTGCTATTGATAAAATGGATCAAAGTTCCTAGTTACTAGGACTAGTTGTAACCATGATTGGAAAAGAGACTACGATACCTATCTTCATGAATAGTCCCATAGCAGGGGTGCAATTTCGTTGTAAATGAGGGGAATCAGGTTTGATTCTCGCCAGGTAATTTTGCAAAAATTGATTCAGGGACCTACTTCGGTAAGATTATGAATATATTTAAGGAGAAAATCTATCCCATGCTAAATTATTGTTTGGCGAACGTATCCGTTATTACCACGTATTTTAACTGTTAGAAATCTAACTACAGAGGCAGAAGTAAATTCTTAACAATTGTTTTAAAAACCATATAATTTGGAGCTGCGAATTTGTTAATTAAGCCTAACTGTGCTTCGAATTGTGACACTACTGAGGCATCGACGACAACTACAAGTTAACTACTTGCAGAACGCGACAACAATCTCAAACTTCAAGTATGAGTCCACGTTTGAGTTCTTTACTCACATATTAGTGATAAATTAACCAAAATTCCATGTCTTCAGATCTAGAGTACTCAGAGCTCTCATACATGCATCCAGCATAGACTTCTAAAAGCCGACGCATAAGCTGACTTTGGAAGACAACATTCAGTATATAAGCTTGGGATCTGATTTCATTTTCTTAATATTTTGTACTTAATTAGGAATGCACTCAGTTGAAAAAAAAATCAAGAATCGGATGCATTTAATTGCACAAAAATGCACAATTTCCGAATTCTGCAGTTGGCCTTGCAATCGCCGATTCGCAACAGGTGGTGAAATCTCTCTTCATATTTGCTGTAAAACACAAAATTACAATGTTGGAGGCACCGTTAGCAACTCCCATCATTGTCTTGAACAGTCTCGACCTGCGAAAATTAATTTAGTCATTTCCTCAAGAATTTCCATGCGCTATCAGAAAACCTCGGACTAGTCTACTTCCCGCATATCAGTGTTTACATTTGCAGACTGAAAAGGTAAACACTGAGGCAAAGCATTTACCACATACCTAGATATATTACCTTGGAATTGCGGATCAATTTGTTTTATTTTGTGTACAAACTAATGGTAAATAGACAAAGGGTTATTTTCTAACTTAAGATTTTTAATTATTGCATTATGTTAGTACGTTTTTAGAATTTATTTTGCCGTTTTTAGAATTTTTTTGCCGTTTTAAAATGAAAAACCTGCATTTTATATGGTACACTAGGGCACACATGGTAAACACATGGCTTTGATATGCATGGTAATTGTATTGGGGTCAGGTCAATTTTAATTGATTTTCGTAACAGTACGTGTTGATCGACGATATGTACGGACTTCGTCATTGTAAAGTAAGAGACTTTCGCCTTAATATTTTTGTGTTGTTTGACAATAAAATCAACGATATCAGGAGTTCTTTTGAAGAAAAAAATCATTTGTTGTGATTCTCCTATTTCTATATAATCGGTAGCCAAGCATTATTTTTTTTTCTTGACTGATTTTTTTCTCTTGACTGAATTTTCTTGACGCGAATCAACTCTGATTCGCGTGTGAACATTTGGGCGCGAATCTTTACGCGAATCGATTCGCGGATTCGCGTCGAAATTGCAGCCCTGAATAAGTACCTTTATACTGTCCCCAGTATATAATTATAAGGTACCAGAGACTTCCATAGGGTTTGGATGTTAATGAAATTGGCAACTTACTTGTTCAATTGTGCACCTAATTATGGTTTAACTCAAAACTTACTTATACCGACGAGCTCAGCGCAACTTGAATAAAAACATGATGACTATGTCGGGTGCTTTAAGGTGCTAATTGCAGAGTATTTACTGAATTAGCGTAAGACAAAAGCCCTGCATTCAATTAGATAAGGAAGTATTGAGGTCAAACCACACGGGTGCATTATGGTCAACCATCGTCCGTATCAGGTCGTTTGACACCACGTGGGCTGTCTTCTTTTTTTTTTTGCTCCTTTTCCTCAAAGTGGCTATGGACAAATACTAAAGTTTCACGCCTTCCAACAAAATTTCAGTTCTGCCTGTAGAAAATAACCTCTCATATGGAGTTGTGATCGTGCTGTCGTGCACAAATGAAGACCGTAGTGAACTTCGCAGTGCAAAACTTGACTATATAATAGCGCCGCCCAATGAAAGTTACTTCCGGTCTTTAAGGGGATGAGGCACTTAACTTTTTAATAATGGTAATTAACTTTATTCTTCAGCTCCTATTTCCGTTATTTACATTTCAGATGTGAGTTTTTAGTATCAATATTTACATGTGTAGCTCCCTTTATGTTTTTTCTTTTGTTTTGTTTATTTTTATAAATCGAGGTTAATTTTTTTCGCTACCATCCAACTCATAATACAATCTTCGCTGACCAACACTCATGCAGTTGGTGTGTCTTTGTATTTTTTTTGGTACAAATATTAAGAGGATTTCATGCATACATCTTTCATATGACCCACTTTGACGTTCTCTTCCATATATCTCCTAAAACACGCTGGCGGGACATTGTTATAACCACGGATTGTCCCTCCAGTAATCTGAATTATTTAGTTATGTATCGCGCCTCCTTAACGGTTCCGAGCCCACCATTCGTTCCGAATGTCATCTCCAGAACTGAATCCTCCTTGCTAAAGGAACTCTCAGCCGGGATTGGTCAAGGGTGTGTCCAGGTAACTGGCAATCATTGTTGATATCGCGATTGCAAGATTTATTTCTCCGATATAATTTCAAATCATAGTTTGCCAATAGTTGAACAGTTGAACAAACACCACACCAACAAAATAAATTAAAATGTGCTCTGATTCTTTTCAATATGAAACTCAGCAAGGCAGCAACACACACAGTTGCTACACACATTGACCATCATATTACTAAATTAAGACCATGAACACGTCAGATTTTGACATCGAATGTGCAAAAGGAAAACTGGCATACTAAAGAACACGTCCGTAGCTGATTTTTAGATCAGAGCATCGTAAGTACGTCACAAGCGGTAATTTTGAGAATCACTTTTTTCACACCACACTGTGAAACGGATTCGAAACTACGAGCATCTTGTTGTAACCTCAGGTCAGAGATACGATAATGTCCAGTGATAAAAATAACGTCAGATCTGAGGTTACAATCATTGGAACTAACACCCTACCATGAGGTGACAAGTTTGTGCAAAGTAGAGTAACACAGTTTTTATCATAACTTTGTAAATATTTGACCTCCAGACACGATTAAACCATCATTTTAACGGGAAAATCATCATCTTTCCCTTTCTTGCATTTGTTTTTGAAAAATTTGTAAGTTACAAAATCTATGATCATTGTCATCATCATGGCTATCTAGACTAATTGCGTGGTCGAAGTAATACGAAGCATTCCAAGCCTGCTGAAACAATGACATCAAATTTTGGTAATGCAAAGTCCCATTCGGCGGCACTTACAGGTCAATACTGCTGCCACATTGTATAGTTAGACTCTCAGCCATAAATATGTACCCACTATACTTTATTTTCGAGGTCCATTGCATATCGAAAAATAGCGTAAAAACTTCTGGAAAACAGCTCTTCAGTGTAGATTTGTCTGATGATCAAACATGTGCTATTATCTTTTTGGGATATGAAGTCGAAGACCGGAAACGAAGGTCTCTCTTGCCGTACCGGGCCGCACGCGTTATTGGTTTACACAATAAGCACACACACTGTATTGCCTGTTGGGGAGGAGATTACAATCATGTGACTGAATGTTCGGGAATTTCAGCTGCAGCTGTCAAGACGTTATATCGATCATACCCACCATTTTGGTTAAAACAAGACATGTGAAAACCGATGTGAATAGCGGACACCGGGATTTAAAATTTCGGCGATTTCGTCTTTGTTAAGGGACGTTCCATAAACGAGTGGAACTGTGGGAAACAAGCCTTATTAGTGCCCTGTGATATCGGTAAGTGGCGGGCATATTTCTGTAGAATTTCTAATTTTTGTTGTTTCCTGTCACCCACTGCCACACGGTTAGCTCGGGGGTTCTGTTGAAGACTACTGCCCACATCTCAAAGTGTTGACCGTTCGAGGGGGCTACACCAGAGATGTGGTACCATGCTTTACAATCATGCTTGGATGAGCAGGACAAATGTGGATACGCAACAAATATTGTGTCCCCCCTGGATTGGAAATCAGACATGGGGAACTCAGTGCAAGAACTCATACAAGGAGTATATAGGACTTATTCAGATGATATATATCATCAGATTGTTCAATACCCTTACAATCTGCCCACAGTGAAAACAACTCACAATCAAAAAAGTTTGTATGGTACCAGCAAATCCAAAAAAGATCTGGTAACTTTTAGTTTTTTCCCAGCAAATTTGCAATTGCTATTGTAAATACAAAGCTCTTAAAAGTGGTAATTTTAGGACGAAATTGCTGACCTACCTGTTTTAATAATTATTCAGCAGGGCAATAACGAGGGACGAACCCCGCGTCAGATTTTTCCATGCAAAATATGTCAAGGGGAAGTTACCTGGAGTAGATTTGCAGTACAGAGATACGGATTATGTGATCAATGGTTCCAGGCAGATTGCTTAAAAATGAATACTGATATGGATTCATGCTCTTGAGGAAGTGATATACATGATATGCTGTGACTGTGGTATGCCAATTTTGCCAAGCTGGCTTTTTTAGCTTCAAGCTCCACCATCTATCCAACAGTTTCAGTACCACTAGTTATCCATAAGTACTGATGATGATTTAGGCCTTAATCATCACAGTCGAGCATCATCCCCAATATACAAACAACAACAAGATATACCACACTGGAGAAAAAGCAAAAGTGGTCTCAAACACCTTAAAGTTAATAAGTCGTAAATCAGATCAAATGAAAGTCATGGTAATCAACTTTCAAAGTGTGAAAATACGGCTGCTGGAACTGGCATCTGTCTTACAACAATAAAACCTGATGACTTATTGGTAACAGAATCGTGGTATCATCGGGGATAAGTAACAGTGAGATTTTTCCACCCGATGAACGGTGATAAGAAAAGACAGGCATCCCAAGTAAGATGGGCAAAAAAAGTCGCGGGGGGTATTTATTGCCAGCAGAATTGACCTCATGTGGGCAGATCGTGCCGAGCTAGATGTTGATTGTGAAATCGTCTGGGTGCAACTTGAGCTAGTTAACACTAAAATCCACCTCAATCGGACTGCTTTATAGCCACAGACTCGGGCACCGATGGTTAGACCTCAGCAGCAGTCCTTGTCCAAAATCAAAGTGGGCCAAGGGTACCCACATTTGGTTAGCGGGTGACTTAATCTTCCACATATTGAATGGGACACCCAATCAATTTTGCCCAAATGTCCGAAACCAGGGCTGTGTCGTAAGCTTTTGAATCCACAACTGATTTCGGACTTGAAACAAAGTGGTTAGATATCTACTAAGAGGGATAACATTTTGGGACTTATTTTTTACCTCAAATCCATCCCTTGTTGAAAAATCTTGTGTTGTACCAGGTATGAGCGACCACAATGGCATTCCTGTGATTACCATTAATACCAAGCCCAGAATCTGTTAAGAGCAAGCCCAGGAAAAAATATTTTTATATCACAGGCCAATGGGGCCTAAGGTAAAAGAAGACTTGTCTGAGATTAGCTTAGATTTCAAAGAATTGCGGCAGACCTAACACCCCTAATGAGTTGTGGATGGATTTTAAGAACAGAATCCAAATACGAGCAATCTGTTGGAACATTCAGGTCAGAGAACGATAAAAATGCCAGTGATTAAAAAAATAACGTAGATCCTGAGGTTACAACATTGGAAACTAAACACTACATGGGGTGGACAAGTTTGTTGCCACAATAGAGTGTAACACATTTTATCAAACTTTGTACCTATTGGACCTCCCAGACATGATTATTAAAACATCATTTAACGGGGAAAATCATTCATTCTTTCCCTTTCTTGCATTGTTTTTGAAAAATTTGTAAGTTACAAAATCTAGGATCATTGTCATATCATGGCTATTCTAAGACTAATTGTAGTGGTCGAAAGTAATACGAAAAGCCTTTCCAGCTTGCTGTGAAAAACAATGGACCATAAAATTTTGGTAATGGTAATGCAAGTTCCCATGTCGGGCGGCACTTAACCGTTTCAATACTGCATCAACATGGGTAGTAGTAGACTCTCAGCCAGCCATATGTCCACTATATTATTTTAGAGGATTTCCATTGGATATCGAAAAAATAGCGTAAAAACTTAGAAAACCATGGCGTACTCAGTGTAGATTTCTACTATGATCAAACAGGCTATTATCTTTGTTTGGGATATGACGTCGACGACCAGAAACAAGAAAGTCTCTCTGCCGTACCGGCCGCACGCTTATGGATTTTACACATACGCAAACACACTGTTTGCTGTTGGGAAGAGATTACAATCATTATCATGTGACTGAATGTTCGGGAATTTTCACTGCCCAGGCTGTCAGCACGTGATATCGATCATTCGCCACCCATTTTGGTATAAGTTAAACAGAATGTTGAAAAACCGATTGTGATAGCTGACGACCGGAATTTAATATTTCGCCGATTTCTTATTTTGCTGTAAGGGGATCGTTCATAAACGAGTGGAAAACTTTGGTAAACAAGCCGTTATTAGTCCCTGTGAATCGCGGGTAAGGGGCGATATTCTGTAGAAAGTTCGTAAATTTTGTTTGTTGGTTTCCTGCACCCAAGCCCACACGTAGCCTGGGGGTTTTTTCTCGTTGAATACGTGCTGCCGAACCACATCTCAAAGTGTTGGGGACCGTCGAGGGGCTACAAACCAGAGATGTGGTGTACCTGCTTTACATCAGGCTTGGATGAGCATGGACAAATGTGGATACGCAACAAACTATTGTGTCCCCTGGATTGGAAAAACTCAGACAGGAACGAACTCATACAAGAAACTCATACAAGGGAGTATATAGAATTCTCAACTATTATCCATCAGATTGTCACTAACCTACAGAGATGCCACAGTGTAGAAACAAAAACTCACAACAAAAAAGCTTGGCTGGTACAAGCAATCCAAATAAAGATCTTTTGTAACTTTTAGTTTTTTTCCCAGCAAATTTGCAATTGCTATTGGTAAAATACAAAAGATCTTAAAGTGGTAAATTTTAGGAAGAAATTGCTGACATACCTTAGTTTTTAATATATTATTCAAGCAAGCAATACCGAGACGAAACCCCGGTCCAGATTTCAATTGCAAAATATGTCAGGGGAGAGTTCCCTGGGTAGATTTGCAGTTTAGTACAATAGATTCATGTGATCAATGGTTCCATGCAGATTGCATAAAAATGAATAATGATTTCTATTTATGCTCTTGAGGAAAGTGATATAACCTGGATATGCTGGGGACTGTGTATGCCAAATTTTGCAAGCTCGCTTTTTAGCTCAAGCTCCACCATCTTATCCAACAGTTTCAGTACACTTAGCCTACATTAAGTTAATGATGATGATTTAGGCCTACATCAAAAAGGAGAAAAGGGGTGGGTTGGGTGTTTTTGAGGTTGTAGTGGGGTGAGGGCGGGTGGGGGGCGTAGTCTGTGTGAGGTCGGAGGCGGGTGGTGGTGTGTGGTGTGCCTGGGGCTCGTTGCAGGGTTGCCGTGTAGAGGGGGCGGGGTATGGGTTGGGTTTGGGTGGGGGTGGTTGGCGGGTGGTACCAGCGGGGCGTGGGCGGGTGCCTGAGCTGCGGGGGTGGGTGGGGGTGGGTGTAGGATGGGGGTGGGCGCTGGGTTGGTCGGGTTGTTGAGGGGTTTCTACCGGTTGGTGTCGTTACTGTGCGGGGGGGTGGAGGTGCTGGGGGTGGGTCCCGGGGGCGGGTGGCGTGTAAGGTTGTTTGTGGAGGTACTGGTTGCGGTGGGGGGTCGGGTTCGTCGTGGTGGGTTGTGTGGGGTTTCGCTTCGACCTTGTACTGTGGGCGGTCTTGGGGGCCGCGGTGGGGGGGGCGTCGTGGTGTTGGGGGGTTCGGGTCGGGGGGGGTGTAGGCCCGGCGGGGAGGGTGGGCGTTTGGGTGTGTGGCGGTCGTTTGCCTCGGCGGCAGGGAGGGGGGTGTTGGGTTACGTGTGGGGGTGTGTGGGGCGGTGCGGTGGGCGTCGGGGTTGGGGGAGTGTTTTGGGGCTTGGGGTGTCGGGGCGGGTGTGAGCCTTGGTGGGGGGGTGGGGTGCGATGTTCCTGATGTGGGCGTGCGGTTTGTGGGGTTGCGTGGGGGTGGGTTCTGATGGGCTTGGCGGTATCGGGGTTGGGTTCGGGGGGGGTGGTGGGGGGTGGACGGTGTTTGGTCGGTGGGGTGGGTTCCGGGGCGCGTGGGGGTTGGGTTGGGTGGTGTGTGGTGTGGGGGGGGGGGGGGTGGGTGGTCATCATCCCCCAATATACAAACAACAACAAGATATACACACTGGAGGAAAGGAAAAAGACAAAAGTGGTCTCAAAACCTAAAAGGTAATAATGTTCGTAAATTCAGATCAAATGAAAATTAGCTTAATCCAAATTTCAAAGTATGAAAAATAAGGCTGCTGAACTGGCCATCTGTCCTTGACCCAATAACATCGATTACTTATTGGTACAGAATCATGGTTATCATCTGGGATAAGTAACAGTGTTGGATTTCCACCGATTTTTACTCTGTGATAAGAAAAGAACAGGCCTCCAAGTAAGATGCAAAAAGTCTGGGGGGGAATTTATTGCCATCAAGAATTGACCATATGGTGGCAATCGTGCCGATCTAGGATGTTGATTGTGAAATAGTCTGGGTGCCCAAACTTGAGCTAGTTAAACACTAAATCAATCCTTCATCGGTGCTTTTATAGACCACCAGACTCGGGCACCGATTGTTTGGGGTTGAGCCTCTGCAGTCCCTTTTTTTAGTTCCTTGTCCATATATAATCATAATTGTTCCCAAGGGTTACCCTACATTTGGTTTAGAGTTTTTTTGTTTGGTGGTGACTTTAATCTTTCCCATATGAATGGGACACCCAATCAATTTGCCCAAATGTCCGAAACCAGGGCTTGTGTCGTCGCTTATTGATATTCACAAATGATTCGGGACTTGACCAAGTGGTTAGATATCCTACTAGAGGGGGATAAATTTTGGACTTATTTTTTACCTCAAATCCATCCCTTGTGAAAAAGCTGTGTTGTACCAGGTATGAGCGACCCACAGATGGCATTCCTGTGATACCATAATACCCAATGCCCAGATCTGTTAAGAGGGGCAAGCACAGGAAAATATTTTCTATCACAGGGCCAACTGGGCTAACGGTAAAAGAAGACTTGTCTGAGATTAGCTGAGATTCAAAGAGATTGCGGCAGACCTAACAACCCCTATGAGTTGTGAGGATTTTAAGGAAAAGAAAGACCACCCAAGGGACGATGGATAAAAACATCCCATCACGTGTTGCCTCAGGTGGGAAAAATGCCTGGGTCAACCACAAATTAAGCTGCCCTGCGGGACTTAAAACAAAAAGCCTTAATAGAGCAAAGGCTACTGATACCACCGAAGATTGTTTTTTTTTTGGAGGTTTTCCGATTCTCTCTCAGGAAAACATGTTAATGGATGACAAGGAGTACTTACAGACAAAATATATCAGAGAGTTTTGTGCAGATTCCAACACAAAAATTTTGGGTCACGATAAAAGTCTTAATAGAGAACATCTTTGGTATATCAACAATATTAAAAAAGACAAGGTCGTTTGGTTACCGACAACACAAGGAAAGCACAGGTATGAATTGTCAATTTGAGTCCCGTATCACAAACAGGAGGGATACCAAAAAAACTTTCCAATTCATTATTTCAATGGTTTCCTCTATGCCGGGACATTGAATTTCGACTGACGGAGTGGAAAGCTCCTTGACGGACCTGACGTGACCAAAGCGGACTGGGACCTGACGACCTTACCCAGCTAGTTATTCTGAAGATGGGGGGCGGCTGAAATCGCACCGGCACTTACCACCATCTTAGATTTCTTTGAAACAGGCAACTGCCTGATGATTGGAGATGTGCTAATATATCTCCAATCTTCAAAAAAGGGGACCGAACACGAAACCTGCTAACTATAGAACGGTTTCCCTTGTCTATATGTGGCATGGTTATGGAACATGTTATTCATTTCCAAAATACATCGCCATCTTGGACCATCACAATATTTTATGACAGACCAACAACATGGCTTTCGCAGTAATCATTCGTGCGTGGTCCCAACCAAACTCATACTGACGCGAATGACTTGCTATGTCTCTCGGACAAAAAGCCGGAAAGACCGAGTAATTCTTATGGACTCAGCAAGGCCTTGATGTGGTGACACACAAAAAGCTTATGCTGAAGCTTGACAACTACGGTATTAGAGGAACCTTTAAATGACTGGATTTCCAACTTCGTAATGCATAGACAGCAGCGGGTTGTTGTTGGATGATCATTCGGAAATGGGTAGGGTGACGTGTCCCAATCGGCGTTCCGCAGGGCACAGTACTCGGTCCGTTGCTATTTTTACTTTATATCAATGACCTACCTGACAATATCACCTCCACGGTTAGACTTTTCGCCGAAAAACGGACTGGTTATCTACCGGACTATTACAAACGACAATGCCGCTTGACGAGTTACAACGGGACCTGACCGGCTTTGCTTACGGAGTGGGAACAGAAATGGCAGAGATGAAGTTGTAAACCGGAAAAGGCTTGTGCTAAAAATTCACCACTCACACATCCCAGAAAAAGAAACCCCACATATCCTGGCAAACACTATCCTTCAAGAACACAAATTCTTCATTCTTACTAGGAGTTGAGACTCAATGATAAAATGGACACCAAAAAACACATCAATAACATTGCAAGCAAGGGTAATAGATCATTGGGTTTTATCAGAAGGAACTTACCACTCTGCTCAGGAGGACATAAAAGACCTTGCTTACCGCTCTCTGGTGAGACCCTCTTTAGATTAGTTAGTGAGTTATAGCTCGGCGGTTGGGACCCCTACCCAACGAACTGATATACAACTTGAAAGCAGTTCAAAGGAGAGAGCCATCCGCTTGTCAAGAAACTATGACAGAAGAGCCAGTGTAACGGACATGCTCAAGGACTCAAAACTGGCCGGACACTTGCCCAAAGGCCGCAATGATTGCATAGACTTTCCCATCTTCCACAACAGTCCATCAGGGTTACTTCCATTCCATGACCACTGCGCGCCCGGTCCAGCGGTTTACAAGAAGATCACACAGCCAAGCTTACTGAATCATACATCGAAAGACTGCTTCAAGTTTTCCTTTATACCCAGAACACTCAAATATTGAACACACTACCGGAATCCCATCGTTACCAGAAGATGCGAAAGTATTCAATCACTAATCAGTAATTTGCAGTTGTAATTAAACATCAGTGCGCCCACACTACCGGTTCGTCTTTCCTCACTAGGGTGTTGAAAACTGTATGCAGACAAGACCAAGGGACTATATTAAATTGTACGCCCGCCTTTCACACCACTTAAAGTGCATCGTCCACAACACTTCTGCTAGAACTTTTGGATTAGGCTAAATACTGAGAGTGCAGCCCACGTAATTAATGACCGTCATGACCGCCGGTGGGGACCGTTCGGTGAACAGAAGTTTGCTTGATGAACTTCATGGCGCACCAAGAAGAAGTTTTTTTGAATGAATCAACAAGGGTTCAATGTTGTTGTACCCAATGCGCAGTTGATGAATAAAATTTTCCATCATTTTGGGACAAATTTGTACCTTACTGATCCTCGCAAAAACACAAACGAAAAAACGGCCACCCTGCATTTTTGGTGACAAAAATCGATTGCTTTCCATAGACAGGGCTGGAAAAAATGCATATTTCCCGGGGAGATAGTCAACATTTCCAGAGAATTGTCCAACCTTTTTTTATGTTTTCTTTATCTGAAAAGTCAAGAATTTCCCTCCAAATGGTCAAATGTTCCCGGGAAGGAGCTTCCTGATTCCCCACTTTTCCCACCATGCCCATAGAATTTATGAATATTGACACTTAAAAACCTATACGGGGGATCTCTTGTAATAATTTTCGAATTAGGTACGGAAATGCACTAATTAGATAGGTTAACTACGAAATGTACTACGTGATAGCAGGCATTGCATTTAGTTCGGGTTTTTGTTTTAGAGGTCGGAATGAAAGATTTACCGTGTTTCAGAGGGAAAGGAGGAAAATTCAGAATGTATTTTCCCCGTCGTAACCGCCCATGTGGCCATCATTGCGCAGTAGCAATGTTTGAAAAAATACTGTTGAAATAATTATTAATATTTCTATATTGGCTGACAAGAAAAAAAATTACTCATAGTTTCCCTAATTATTTATTATGAGTGTTTCATGTAGACTTGTTGGAATACTTTGAAAATGCAATATATTTGGCAGGTGGACATGCCCCAAATAATCCCCACTCGAGTCCTTCCTCATACCCTACATTTGGGAAAATCGTGACCGCATTACCCCCACAAAAACACTTGTGGCTTAGAAATTTGGATTATGATAATTAATGAAGTGCGCCACTAAATAATGACGCCACTGACCGCAGGTGGGGGACCGTTCGGTGGAAACCAGAAGTTTGCTGATTGGACTCATTCCACATTTTGCTCAGGAGAAGTTTTTTATGAAGGAATCCACAAGGTCAATGTTTGTACCATGCGGGCAGTGCGCTGATAACAATTTTCCATTCATGATTACCTTACTGATCCGCGCAAAATCAAACGAAAAAGGCGCCAAACTCCGTGGCAGTTTTGGTGTGAAAATGACAAAAAATCTTCTTGTCCCCAAGAAATTTATGGAATTTGACCTCTTAAAAACATGATACGGGGATCTCTTGTAATTAAATTTTCGAATAGTACGAAAAATGACCATAATTAGATCGGTAAACTACAGGCCACAATACTACTACGTGAATTAGCAGTCATTGCCCGGTTGGAGGGCGGGTTTTTTGTTGTAGGATGGTCAGGGATGAATATTCATCTGTGTTTTCGAAGGAAAATTTAAGAATTGATATTTTCAAAAGTTGAGTAAACGAAGCTAGACGAAAAAGATGAGTCATTTTTTTTTGATTTCTTTTGGCATGGTCTTTTTTGTTGCTGGGTCGGGGTTCGGGGGTGGGTGGGTTGGTGTCGTCGTTGTGTCGCTGTTTTTGTATTTTGTTTTTGTGTGTTTTTTTTTTTTTTTTTTTTTTTAATTTTTTAGTTTTTTGATTTTTAAATTTGTTTGAATGATGTATAAATACTGTTTGCAAATAATATAATATTTTTTTTTTTTTTTTAAGTTTTTTGAAATAAAAATGTACTCATCGTTTCCCTAATTATTTTATTATGAGTGTTCAGGTAAGAACCTTTGGATGGAATTACTTTTGAATGCGGTAATATATTTGCATGTGACATGCACTAAATGAATCACATCTCGAGTCCTGATAACCTACATTCGGAATCAATGACCGATACCCTGGGTGGCCCTGGGATTGTTGCCAGCTTACGGCGTCACCACTGAAAAAACATTTGGGAACACGGGCCAAGGGGCTAAATTGACTTGGGGACAACACGATACAATACGAAGATGATTCCAACTAACCTCATCCGTAAGGTGATTAAGCTCATAACCGCATGCCACCTCCTTTATGAATGTATCCCCCTTACTGCCACGAAGGAAAAGAAATCGGCGAATTTTTAATTCGACCTTGTCATTTTCTCCAAAATGGTTAACAAAAAAAAAAAATGGCGGCCAAAACCAGGGGTCTTACTGTCACGTGTTCATACATGTGACGTTCAGTGACGGGTTTGTATTCGCGTTTCAAACGGCAATAGACCGTGATTATGTGTAATACATGAACTTCGCCTTCTGGCAGCTAGGGATTCCTTTCTGATCCGTGACCTCCTTCGCCCACCCAAAATAACAGCGCCGCCCAAGATCAAATAACTCTTGAAAAGGAATTATGGTTTCCAGAAGTTAAAGCCATTTTTCAACATGCAATAATTAAAACGAAAGAAAGGGAACAAAAGGATAGTTAGAAGGTCTACTTCACCCTTCATGACAGTTGAACATTGTAAGTTCTTTTATATAGGAATTTTTCAGTAGACATATTGACCCATTGTTAACAAGCTGGCTTATTCGCCTTCACAAACATGTGGTGGCGTATTCGGATGCCAACTCAAGCTAATTGAAGTAACAAAATCTCATCACTTTTTTCTCTGTATAAATTATCGTTTTAAGCCATGTGTAAGTCTGTTGGAAACCAGCGAGCTTGGTAAGCTTTGGGTTGAAGAAATAGGTAAGGTTTTTGCATAGGATTCTACTTACGTCATACTACAAAATACGTGGCCGTGGATTTCTAATTTGAGGGGAATAACTTAGGGCTAACTTTGATTTTTTTAATTACGTATAATTAACAAATTAAAAAAAGAAAGTATTTTATTTTTTTTCAAAGCTGTAGATGTCTATTTTAAGATGGCGGTGAATCGCCTGGCAGCGGCAAAATGTGCAATGGTTAAGATAAAAAATCAACCATTTACCGTTATTTGTATTGCAGCCATCCAATGTTTTGTTCCTTTGACATTAGTCTACATTTCTGTAAGAATAATTTCACGTGGAAAAAAAGGATTGTAATTCAAGATTTCGCGCTGGTTGGTTTGCCGGTTGAATTCGCCGACGCTTACCGGGCATCTTTAAAATAGAATTCACTCAAGAATCAGTACGCATGCGCATATATAAATTAACAGGAACAAAGGTAGGCAGTTTTGTTTTTGGTGGTACCCCTGGGTGGCCCTGGGATTGTTGCCAGATTGCGGCGTCACCACAAATTGAAAAAACGATTGGGAACAAGGCCAGTGGCTGAATTGACTGGGGGACAACACGCTCAATAGAATATTATTTCCTAAACTTACCTCATCGTTGTGAAGGTTGATTTACAGGCCCCATAAACCGCAGTGGCACCATTCCTTAGAATTGCATTTCCCTTTACTGCCAAAGAACGAAATCGGCGAATTTTTAAACTCGAACTTGTCATTTTCTCACAATGGTTAAAAAAAACAAAAAATGGCGGCCAAACCAGGTGGTCTTACTGTCAAGACTAAAAGCACGTGTTTCATACAGTGACGTTCAGTGACGTGTTGTATTCGCGTTTCAAACGGCAATAGACCGTGTGATTAGTGTAAATAATGAACTTCGCACCTGTCTGGCGAGGGATTCGTTTCTGATCCGTGACATACCGCGCCAACCCCAAAATAAAAGCGCGCCCTAGATCAAATAACACTGAAGGACATATCGTTTCCAGAAGTTTATGCCATTTTCAACATGCAACAGATTTAAAAACGAAAGGTAATGAGGACAAAATGAATAGTGTAGAAGTCTACTCTCACCCTTGCATGCAGTTTGAATTGTGTCTTTTAGAGAGAATTGTTCAGTCGACAATAAATTTGACCATGTACAAATGATTATCGCACTTCACACATGGGTGTGCGTATCCGGATGAAACCTCAAGCTAATTACGTCACAAGATTCTCACTCACCTTTTCTTCTTTTAGGTATCAAGTTTTATCGACGACCAGTAAGTCTGTTGGAAACCCGCTAGCTTGGCCAGCTTGGGTCGACGAATATAGGCTAAGGTTGGATAGTTTATACCCCGTACGCCTACTCCCAAAATACGTAGGCACGTGGATTTCAATTTGAGGGCAATAACTTAGGCTAATACGTATTTCTTGGCATGACCACCTGCATGTATTTTATTTTTTTTTCAAAGCTGTCTATTTTAAGATGGCGGTGAGTGAATGAATCGCCTGGCCGCGGCAAATAGTGCAATGTTAAGATCAAAAAATTCCAACTTTACGTTAGGGTACGTGTAATTTGTAAGGCAGCCTAATGGTTGTTGATCTTGAAATTCGGTACCATTCTGTAAATATATTTCACGCGAAAAGGTATTTGGACTCAGGTTTCGGCGCTTTTGCCGGTGAATCGACGACGATACCGGATCTAAAAATAGAATTCACTCAAGCATCAGTACGCCTGCGCATAAATTAACCAGGAAACAACGGAGCGGTTTGTTTGTGCTGTTGGATTGCATGTAATGTAAGACGCAGTTAAAGCAGAGAGATTACGCTACGCGTATTCACGTCCAAAGGATTATGACAGCATCAGTAAATGCCTTGCATACATGCAGAGTGTCACTGTCAGTGTGCGTTCATATCATCAGTATCTGCTGGGACTGAGGACTGGGGCCTGGGTTGACGAATTCGGATACAGTCACATAATTGATCAAAATTAAAAACGGGGGTGTGGAAATATTGTAGTTTTACCATACAATTTTCGCATCATTTACCTTAACACGCTCAGGCCATGGATTGGTAATTACCTTAGCTGTTTATCTGTGGTTAGCAACAGTAAGCATGCATAATGAATGATTATGATCGCAGACTTTCAACTTCAAAACATGCTGATCGCCGAAATCCAAAGTGAAGGAAGAATCCATGTAAAGTGCACCGAACCGAGTATTATAGATCACCGTGGATATTGACGATTGGTAAATATTGGGCGCATTTTGGGTGTGATGCTGCATGATGAGGCCGGCCCCGTAAAAACCAGGATTTTTTTATAGACATGGGGCGTAGACCAACAACAACTATATAAACAAATTCTGTAGTCCCCATTTGGGGGTAAGGGACAAACCAAGTGTAATTCATAATAAATGATTAAATCATATAACAGTATGTTCCCGCGCCATTAAAACTTGCACATTTTTGAAAATGAATTTAAAATAGTCACCTCAATTTCTCTTTCCCAATATCAGTGACCATTAATATGTATCTACTTCAGCAAACATTAACTAAAAAATTTACAATGGGCCCGGGATGCGGAGCAAAAGCCATTGTATAGCCAGGGTGTTACACGATTGCTGTGTTGAGTAACAAAAATACCCTTCTTTCACAATAACTAAACAGTTTAACATTATAATATTATAATTACAATTATAATTGTTCATGAAAATTATTTTTTTATCTCGTTTTGATTGAACGAGATAACATTCTACATTTGACACAGTTTACTTCTCGTTGACGAGTTACCTATATCGTTTGTCCGAGTACATCTCGTTTGTAGACATACTTTCTCGTTTCTTGAACGAGTACTTCTCGTTTGTACGAAGTTTTTATATTAACTCCTTTGTACGAGAAACTATCTCGTTGTTGAACGAGTATCTGTCTCGTTTTACGAGTTATTAACTCGTTTGTATGAGATACTATCCGTTGTACGGACATGACTATCCGTTCTGGAGACTTATAGCGCGTTTGTCGAGTTATAAGTCGTTGGGATGAGATACTATCTCGTTTGTACGAAATTACTACTCTAGTTTGTACGAGTTATTAACGAGATACTATATCGTTTGGACGAGTTATATATCTCGTTTGTACGAGGTTATTATCTCGTTTTGAACCAGATAGTATCCTCGTTTGAACGTAGATACTATACGTTTTCTTTGAACGAGACTATCCTCGTGTGAACGAGATACTATCTCGTTTGAACGAGATACTATCTCGTTGAACGAGAGACTATCTCGTTTGATGTTGAACGAGAACTATTCTCGTTTGTCCGAGTGTACTAA
>JAMKCH010010033.1:0-39498 GCA_023653785.1 Ophioderma brevispina
CGTCTAAACGTGCAACATTGCCTGGGAACATTGTTGTTCTGCATTTGCAATGCAATTTGCGCAATATAATGAAATAGCGAATCGAGCTTTTTTTTGCAAAACAAATTTGTGCTTCTACAAAAGAAATTGAAGACCTAAAGTGCATTTTTAGTAGTTTCACAGAAACTGGATTGGAACACAAAACGGAGCCCCTTAGACTGGGTGTGACCCGCACCGTAGCGCATAAATTGGATCGTTTCATCCGCTCGTACACACATGTGGCCACAAGCCTTTGGAGAACGCGGTCAAAGGGAAGGTTTCTCAGAAAATATGCATGTTTTTTCATAAAACGCAAAATTTCTCCACCCCTAAACAATGACCCCTTTCCAAACATGAAAGTACATTTAAACATTTACAGACCAACAAAAGGTGCTCATCAATATGTGGATGCTCTTTTTAGCATGTCTCGTACACGGAAGATTTACACCGACATTAAAGACTATCATTGTGGTTTACTTTGAGCAAAACTCGTACAATGACTATGACAATTCACTGTGGTTTACTTCGTGGTTTGTACAGTCCCTGTAAATCTCATACAGCGAAAACACGCAATTTTGCTAGCAAGCAAGACTTGACAATTTTCCGGGCCCCAAACAACTATTTCCTTTCTCAAATATCCTCAATTTTTCATCACCAGCGCTAACTTTTTACTCGCGAAAGAAATACTTTATTGGTACACGTACGCGTACTATTCCTTAAGTTTTACATCTTAGTTCTACAGTTCTTAAAATTACTCTTACACTACAACTTAAGCTACAAATCTTTAAAAAGCACTAAAGTTCACGAAGTTCAAGTAATGTCCATTTTAAGACATTGTTCAAATTTCCATTTTAGAACAAGTTTAAAACTGCAATCAAACATCAAAATAGGTGTCCATCACTGTCAACAACTTGCGGGATTTCTTTTGTTCCCGCATGACGACAGTAAATCAAACTCAAAAATATTATGACACAATGCTTGGAAAAAAGTTTTTGCAGAACAAGTTCATGATGACTTTCTAAAATCTTGTCTGCTACATGCTGGTCTCACGGCTCTTTACTTCTTATTGTTCGGTTGAATCCGATGAACCAACGTGTTGAAGTTGCAATCTCGCCCCAATCTCGCCTCTCCAGTAAAATTGAAGACTCGTTCGGGTGATAATCCAAAATAGCCATATCATATCAAATGTTTATGTAAAATTAATTTTCATGTCACAATAGGTCCAAGGGCAAATTTGTTTTGCGGCTGAAAAAAATGAAAACTTACGTAGTACTTCACGCCGGGTCTTCACAGAGCGTGTTTCATGCAGTCCGCAATTTGATCAAAGTATCCTTTCAAGACTGAAGAGGTAAAAAAAAAATTCAAAAGTTTTGACAAAAGTCAAAACAGCAAACTCTCATAGTTTTCATTCTTCCATTCACAGTCGTTCTTGGTCTTCAAACAGGACCGTCAAAATAAATCAAAATTCAGCTCCAGTAGGTCTGACGTACGCGGTGACGTTCCCATTCATTAAATTTTGATCCATGTTCATGCATGTTCTCATCACATGAATCACTCGCCGGACCGCCGGTACAGTCCCCGGGGGTACAGTCACTGTAGTTTAGTTCCTTTAAATCAGGTAGACTTCTTTCTCAAGTTCAGAGAAAAGGTTCACAAACAAGATGGTATAAATCCATGCTTGCAAGCTCTTGCAGAGAGAAGTTCTACATTTTAGTCATGGTGCAATCATCCATACGAAAAACATGCAATTTGCCCCTTCGCCTTAGAATTTGTCACTTAGTCACATTTTTGCCCCGTCCTGGGCTGCCTGCCGTAGCAGACGAGTTGCGTAGCGTGCAACTTGCTACATGGTCCAATTTCTCGATATTTCCTTGTTGAAAAGCTTTGAAAATTCGGCTGCGAGAGGTACACGAAATCGTATCCGGATCTTCACCACATGTTGCGATATCTCTTGAGATGAGATGCAAAAGGGGGAGGTAATAGCTCAAACGGTATAAGACAAACTCGCTTTAGATGATGGAACTTTAATCGCGTCTTTATTCTTCAAGTATCAATCACGAACTCCCAAGATGAGAGAGATCTCACTGGGATGGGAGAGGGCGCTATTCCACTTTATGATTAGGCCCTGGGGATGGTGGCCAAGCCTTACCGCCACAATATAACACAGATTTAATGATTTTTAATTGGTTTGGTTCAAGAATTTAGTATGTCCAAAACAATATTACACACAATTTTATACTTAAGAGTTCTCTAGTGTCCTGTGTTGAAAGCGTTGCAGTTCAACGATGACATGTCCTCACAGCGAAGACTCCAAAAATGACAGCGCATAAGTTCACATAAATATCCATGGTATATTCCATGCGAATCTTCTGATACTTGAAGGTAATTTTGTCCAGCAGTTCAAGACGACAAGGTTTTCCCTCGACGACACTGATTTTCTGCAATACAATCCAGGTATTCTACCACCATCAGTCTGTCGCTAATATCCTCATATATGACCACAAACTGGAATCACCTTTTGATTCCAAAACTAAAACTATTTTGGCTTAAAAGATGACAGCAAACAATTTAATTAGCTTTTAAGCTCCGGCGGTCTCCAAAGTATTATCAATCCTGGCACTATGTATAACACAAATCTACCATTATTGTAGATTAAAACTAGCTATAACTATACTGTACAGCTCCTGATTACAACTGCTGGCAAATCTAACCTCTTGCAAGTCTGCTTTATACCATCATTTCACAAAGTTCCCAAGTCTTAAAATAGATATTACCACAGCATCATGCACAAAAATAACCTTGCACTAGCTGACCAGTTGGAATTCACATAAGGGTAAGCCGCCAAATTTGAGGAGTAGAGGTTTGGTTAAACCTCTAATACTTTAATGCTAACTTTTCATTTTAAGTTAATTTTTTCTTTCTCATTTTGACCTAAATTCCGGTAAAAACTATTGTTTGTGTGATTTTAGACAAAATTAAAATTTTACTATACTTTAGTACGAGGGCAAGGGCGCCGTGCATAGAAGGAATGCGCTGGGAATGTTGGTACTTATTTTGGTACGAATTGACACTGAAATCACGTTCACGGGAAAATTTATGGGAGTTCAGCCCCCCCCCCCCCACCACCGTAAAAACTTGTTACATAAATAGCCTGGTTGGACGAGGGGTAAATGAAAATGCAACATTGCAATTATGATGACCATTTCTCGATATTGTCAAAAAGAGGACCTGCTAGATAGAAATGATTCTGACTGATGGACCCCTTCCTTTAAGTTTTCTGACTGACTTAGAAAACCCATTACTCAAAAGGCCCGTTATTCAGAAAATATCCCGATGTTTGTCAGAAAATATTCTGACTGACGGGTCTTCTGAATAACGGGCCGTTTTAACACAAATAACAGCCCACTAATCAGAATTCTGAATAGCGGGCCTTCTGAGAAACGGGTTTTCTGAGTGACCAGAAGGACCCATTAATCAGAAAACCCGTCAGTCAGAACAAACATTCTGAGTAGCGGGTCTTTTAAATAAAATACAACAAAAAGCCCACTATTCAGAAATCCCTTTATTCAGAAGGCCCGCTATTCAGAAGATTCTGAATAGCGGGCCTTCTGAGTAGTGAGTTTTCTGATTAGTGGGTCTTCTGAGTAATAGGTCTTCTGAATAGCGACCTGCACCCGTTTCAGCAGCAGTTGTAGTAGTAGTAGTAGTATGTTTTTTCAGCAGCAGTTGTAGTAGTAGTATGTTTTTTCAGCAGCAGTAGTATTAGTGGTAGCTTAGTATTATCGATCTAAATTTGGCATTTTGACACAGGTTCATGGAGAGATTTAAGCTGATTTAACGGTATGAAGTACTGTATAAAGTATGCAAATACCCACGCAAAACATTAATTCGTTTATTCAGTCCTTATAAAATTAAATGTAGAAATCATCAATAAAGGAAAACATGATTAGGCCTATAGAGGAATAATTGAAAAGCCAGTAGGCCTACATCCTGAAAAGACCCACCCTTAAAAAGCACTGCATAGCATACATAGATCACACGGCTATCACAAAACTGAGACAAGCCCCTACTGTCCGTGTACTCATAAATATAATAACCTATTAAATAGATATTAAGGTCTTTTGTCGAGTTGAAGTATTCATGTGATCATTGAAGAAATTCCATATTCAAAATTAAAAAAAGTGTTTGGTAAATGACAAAAATAAACAAAAATATGAGATCATCGCGATCACGCAATCAATTGCCTATTCAAAATCGAAAGTAATACCGTCTTTGTTACTAATTGGTTTAGTAGTGGATTGCATCTTCGGACTTAAACAAATTCGGACTTCGGTAGGAATGCGAAAAAAGACTGATTCGTGGATACTCCATTTCCCTACCTCCATGCAGTGACGTCAGTGCGAGATTTGATGCATCAGTAAACCGCGCGCGCTGGCTTAAAGCGACGGCGTTTCTACACTCGTGAACAAAGACGGCATATTTTGAAACGTGCGTAAAACCCAGCGTCAATGTTATGACATCACTGCATGGAGGTAGAGAAATGGGATAGTTCTAATGTTTTTATCGATAAGAAATGTTTATTGTTATATCTGCATCAGTTTCTGCAGTGTGAAAATCATAGCAATCAGAAGATTAGATTAAATATCAAAGTATAAATAAACCGGGCCACTGCAAGTGTATGCACAATGTGCATTTAGAGTCGCAAATGTCATTTTTTCAAATTGCTTTAATAGTGACTATTTCATATAAATATTACTGCCCATATTTTAAATGTCAGGAATGTTTCACATGCCTTTCCCCCATATCCCATGATACACTGCATGGTAAGAGCTAAAAGGAAATGACATTATTATCGATTCTCTTCTCTTCTCAGGTGCATTTTCATCAACATATTTCTTTCTCCACATTTGAGTTATCGTCACCCCTCAACTATTCCAGACATAGTAAGTAGGATTAAGTTTCTTAGTACTGTTAGATTAGAACCACAATTATTATACACAGTTTAATGAACATGGTTGTGTGTAGTTCATGCCCAGGAAAAGGCCCTGATATGAAGCTTGAACACTCAATTAGCACAATACATTCCAGTTTATTGTTGCTTATTAATTCGCCGGCTCAGCTCACTGAGCTTGAATATAGGCCAACATATTCAATATTTTAATGTTGGGCTCAGGGTTTATTTTTTCAATAACATAAATCAGTGCATAGTGGGTGGTTATTTTGGCGTGGTTGGTCACGAACCCCAAATCAGTTAAAATTTTTAAAAATGCCATTGAAAAAGTGCCCTGTGTGCCCCCTCCCCCAGGCCCAATCACTTCCAAGTACACCAGGATTCCCCCAAATCAGGTCACTCAGGCTACGCCTCTTGAGAGTAAGTGGTTGCAAACGTTTTTAAAAAGCATCTAAATATCAGTGCATTTCATGCCAGTGGCGTAACCAGCTTTTTTCTGGGGGGGGGGGTAAGGGGGGCACACATATTTCCAGGGGGAAAGCATATATTAAAATTTGTTATTATAGGCCTATGTTGTTTTCACTGTAAAATGGGACGTTTCCAGAAATTCACTAATTTTTCAGGGGGGTAGGAGGGGGGAAAGATTCCCACAAGGGGGAAGCCCATCTGGCATTCTGGTATAGCTGGTATCGGTGTTCACTGTTGGACATGCAGTTTATTTTTTTCTATTTGGATTTTGCAATGTTTAGGCCCGCCCGGATACGGTCATTCAGAAAATCCACCTCGCCGCAGCTCAGTATTCTATTATTGTATAAATTTCGACCTATACTAGACATTGTAACCTTAAAGCTACTCAAGTAGACATTTAGTATATTTGCTTCCTATCAACTTCATCATGATCTTAAACTAAATACCGTAGCTGACAAAGTTTAATTGCAGAAGTTAAATCATCGATTTACGTGGACAAGTGATATTTACAAATACATTTAGTAAACTACAGTTAGTAACAGACAAATGACGCATTCAGCTATATTATGTTCAAATTGCACAGCAGTGTTGTTTATTTCTCAGTGTAAAAATATTACATAATATACAAGACTTGTTCCAGCTCCACTGAGTCAAAATTGTAGAAGACAATATATTTAACTCAAATCAAATGGAATTTGATCTTAACAAAATCGCACATGACACAAACTTGATTTATCATGTATCTACAATAAGAACTAAGAAAAGATGATTTTGAGCATGCACCCTAAATTCATAAGGGGTTCCTAGGGACCCATTTTGTTTTTCGGATGACGTTTTTTAACACTGCAATATATTTGATTTATATATTTGTTTGATAAAATCAAGTCAATTGCGTCGTATTTGCGTGAATTAACATGGGTCCCTAGGAGCCCCCCTTATCATGCACTAACAGAAGTGCCCACATGGAAAATTTAAAAAAAACGTAATAGATTCTCATTTTCATAATGCATACACTTAGTGACCATGGTGACATAATATTTTATATAGTGGTTCACTGTTGAAACCTATGGTAAATTAAAGTTGGGTGACCCGATCATGCCAAATTTTCACATGTTGCTTTATCCTTCACATGGAAGCATATCGCCAAAAACATCTGATTACAATTTTTTAGTTAAATCGGCCCAGCCTTTTGGATAATAGAAGCAACAAGAATAGTCTTTTAAAAAGACAACCATCGCTTAGTACTTAATATGTTAGTGTAAATACTTGAGATCAAAGGAAACCCCTCTCGTATATAACCACAGTATATATATGTCAGGCATCAACCATACTCATGCATCAACATTTAATTTTGAAACACCCAAAGACCACTATTTCTTGCAGTCCCTGTCACCGAATGCCCCTGGGTTTGGAAATGGCAGCCTTACACCCATATCCATTTCATAGGTGAGTGCCCCTCCCCACCCCAGCACGTTTACACTGTACTTTGGCCAATTTGCCTTGAGAATTTTCGAGAAAACACAACAAATTCAAAATGGCCACCAAAACACTAAAAACTCATATGTTAATTACTCAAAAGTTGTAATTTTTTGCCTGTCCAGTCAAAACACCCATTGTGACCAATTATAATGTGATTCATTAACCACCTAATTAAGAGATTCAATATGGCCGCCAATACAACAAACCATCTGATATTTATCTACTTTTGACCGTTGAATGGTAACATGATATACCAATGCTTTAACAATCAATATATTATTGAAACAATTATGAATAGCTTTCAACAATTTGCTAATCAATCAAATCAATAAACCGTTCAAGATGGCTCCAAAATGGCAAAATTCATTACTACTTAAAGGCAAGAGCTGCCATGTTTGTGTATATCACTATAACTGATTCAGAGCAATTTAAATATAATAACATAATCAAAGTGATTGATATCTGCAAGATGGCATCCTAGATAGGCGTTCAGTATGGCTGCAAATGTTGATAAGTAAAGGTCAGTAATTCATTCACGCTGTAGTCTAAAGATATATATTTTCTGGAGTGAATTATCACTTCCAAAAACCCTAGTAAAGCTATCTTAATGAGTCGTTATTCATCAAATATCCCAACATGGATGCCAATGGACGCTTAAAACCTACCAAAAACAAAGACACATCTCTCTGGACAATTAGTGATCGGATTTTTCGCTGCTTTGTAAGTTCCATTTCCAGCCATATTGGATACCCATTTTGGATGGCATCTTACATGTATCGATTCCTCTGATTACCTAACGATTTGTACATTGATCTGATTGACTTACAGGGATATACACAAGCATTGCAGTACTAGGTTAGACACAGCTATTAATTATAGCCATCTTAGAGTATCGGAAGCCATCTTTGGATCCTATAATGACGGAATTTATTATTACATTTTTTTTAAATATGTCTAATGATTTTAATTAATTTCTTGACTGCCAAAGCACCAAGATCGATACCAAATTACCACTCTGCAGTCAAAAATAGATCACGATCAGACACTTTATTGTATTGGCGGCCATATTGAATACATTGATTACGTGGTTACAGAATCATATGTTAATTGGTCACAATGAATGTTTAAACGATACAGGATGAAAATCACACCTTTTGAGTGAACAAGAGATGAATGTTTTGTGTTTTGGTGGCCATTTTGATTTTTTGCGTTTTTACAGAAATGCTCAAAGTTGCTCGTCTGGCATCCATCGGATTCAGAATCAGCGTAAAAAAGGTCTAGAAACAGTTGAATAACATTATATATCTAATAAAACAAGGTTGATATTAGGTATTAATGAATCTGTAGCCTGGACTATAAGGTATATTTTCCAACTTAAACATTGACAGAAAAGGATGAAAAACAGCAGTTTTCAAAGATATGAATCCCCATTCAAATTATTATACGTTGTCGTGTCCGTACAGACAGTAATTACTAAAATATCTGATTTTGTCCTTACTAGGTTGCTTCTAGAGTTATCACTTGCAGGCTATGTTAGGACACCTATACTTGTTACAAAAATGCAAAAATCTGATTTTTGATGATTTTTTTTTAATTTTCTGTTTTAGCAAATCACTGATAGTGCCTTTAATATGCCAAATATAGTTCATTCTTAATCAAATAAAGCAATCAGCACAAATCTATGTGATATAACGCCATAGAAAATGCAGAAACTAAGAGTATTTTTGTTCATTTTCACATAACTTTTGAAATCAATATATTTTGCCTCTAGTTTTCTTACTGAACAAAATTGTTCAGTTTTGATTTCTTTATTGTTGATGTCTTTGAAGCCTTCTAACATACATATTCCATATTAAGCATTTATAAAGCGCTGCTACATAAAGATCGTAGCACTGAGAAACAAGATGGCATAAAGGCCGATAAAATTTAACACAATGTATATATATACAGAGGAACAACTGAACATAATCAAGAGAAGCTTTCTTGAAAATGATAACTGTTGCCGATTCTCTAATATTGACTGGCAAATTATTCCACATATGTTTACTACGGAAGTCACAGACATACTGCATGTGAGGAAATAACGTTTAATTACATAACCATACCAACAAATAATTACGATAAACAGCAAACACAACTGCCACAGACTGTAATGTAAATAGATCTTCACAAATATTTTCATTTTGATTATATAGTTATTGAAGAAATGATATACGGAATTAAAAAAATAAAATTATAATCTTGAAAAACTGACACAACATAGATCCTAGTGCATAATCTAAGATAAATAAGGATAGTTTTTAAAAAGATTACCATCGCTTAAATGGAGTAGAATGTATAAGAGAGGACTTACAAGTCAACCACTTCTGTGTGCCTTACTGGCAATGTGACAATGTATTAACAATGATAGCTTGTAATATCTTAGGAATCTATTAGCCCATCATGATTAGCATCTTGTATGCATTGGATGTTAAATTATAGGCCAGTATCCTGAGTAGGCCAGCTAGAGTGTAGCACTCTGCACAAGTTCAAGATTAATTTACTTTTACTTGCTTTACTTAGTTTATTATTCATAATCCAATCATTCTCTAAAATGAATTTGCCAACACATTTTTCAGTCGTTGTAACTTATTGTGTTACTCTCTAGAAGTAATACACATACTCCAATTTGATTTGTTTAAGAAACATTCCATACATGGATGCTGGACCACTATAGGACAATGAACTTTCTGTATAACTGTTAGTGTTACAATAGACATGGGGTAGAGGTTATAAACAAGTGTGTCTCATATGAAAATATACACGTGTAGTTTTGACCTCTTGGCGTTAGCCACGTGCCACATGAGCATCATGTAGAAGACATCAAATATCAATGCACAACCAAATACATTATCATTTTTGAAATATTGAACAGTCAATAAAACACAGTGATAACAATATTATTTTGTTAAGTTATTGTTTTATGTTCGGTGCAGAGAGAGGACCAAATTATCTTATTGTTTGTTTCAAATACAGAGTGATACATTGTCTAAGATTTAAAAAATTTAAATGCATTTTGGGCAATTCCTAAGCATTTTCTCTCATTTTGTTTTTCTTTGAAAGGTTACGGATTTGCATTTGGGGAAGAGACAACAAAGGCTTACTCGTCATAAACGTGGATGTGGTTACATTTATATACCTGCAGAACAACATACAATTTGTTGTGATATGAAGTGTAAGGTTTATTGCATTGTAATACTGTAGTGCAGTATATTCCAAAGTATTTGATATTCCTGTGATTATTTCTAATTATATTTAGGGTCTATATTATCCATCAAAATTTCATTTGAAATAACAATACCAGTATTATAAATTATATCATCATAGATTTTATACACAAGTACGTTTTATACTATATTACCAGTTTGATATCACAAACAATTTAACTGTAATCTGCAAAAATGGACCTTCACTTTCGAAATGAATGTTTATATACTCAAGGTGAATTCTCTTGCGCTATAGATACTGTTTTAGAATTGTTCTACCGATGTTTGTACAAGTCATCAAGGCTTTTAAACTTAGTGAAAACTGGTCCGTTGATGACTTTAATTAAAAACTCATGTGCTTTCAGAGATAATGTAAAGTCAGAAGAAGAATTAAGATGTATCCGAGATCCAGTATGGAACTGGTGTGTTGATAACATTGACTCATTTGCCCAAAAAGGAACAATAAATGCCGCACTCACAGATATACTTCAGTTTGTGACCACTACAAACGAAGAAAGGAGCATGTTTTCTATATCATACAAAACCACTTGCAATGTTTTGCTTGTGATGGAATACTTGACTTGCATTTGAGACATTATTGCCCAATATACTTATCACTTAATGGGCTGAGATCAAACAACCTCAGCGTAAATGCAGCATTGGCTAGCGATATGGAAAATCCTTATCAAAATGCACCTATTTTAGCAAAATGTAAGAGTTGCTCACTTCCACAAAGAACCCTTTCTTTTGTCAAAAATAGTGTTGCCCTTCCACAATTCATATTTTGTGTCATTCCAAATGAGGCAACTCTTCTGACATTGAAAGTGGCATTTTGGTTGAATATGATTTGCAGTTGCAAAATACTCGATATACTCTAGTAGGAGCAGTTCGTTCCAAAAATGATCACTTCACATGTGCAGTGAAAAATCAAAATGTATTCCACCACATCAACGATCTCAACGTGCAAAATATTGCTGACCTCAACAGTATATTAACATCCAGGTCGAGCCACCCGGATGGGTACATTTCTAATGCAGAGGACAGGTTCTATCTTTTTGTGTATCAGAGAGAAAACAGAGTAAACTCAAACTTTCACACAAGTAACTCGCAACAACACTCTGAACCCTGCCTAAGTAATGCTTCTGTCCAAGTGCATCAGGTCTTAAGCGACATTGAACCACCTATTGTCAATGTTCAGGCAGCACCTTCACCTCTGAATATACCTATTGCAGTTACTGATCCTGTCAAAACCAACAAGCAAACAGTGAAAAAGCCATCGCTTCTTGTAAAAAGTAAACTGAAAACACCCATTGATGTATTGAAGCCTGTGCTTGATCCCATGCAAAAGCACTCTCCACCCTCCCAAAGCAATGCTTCAAATGTCCAAGTGCATCAGGTCTTAAGCAACATTGAACCTCCTAGTGTCAATGTCTTTACCTCCGAATATGCCCATTGCAGTTACTGATTCTGTCAAACCCAATGAGCAAACAGTGAAAACGCAATCACTTCTTGTGACAAGTAAAATGAAAACACACAAGGATGCATTGAAGCCTGTGCTTGATCAAGGCAAAATAACAAATTCACTAAACCAAATTCAGTCTGTAAGCTCATTCAATGACACCAAGTTATTTGCACAACACACACCAGTGAAATCTGAACCAAATGGTGCATCCAACTTAAAAAAACAAAGTCAAAAGACAATCACTGGCAATGCGGGTACCGATGCTGTTTCAGAGAGCCCGCTATCTGGTCCGTTCAAAAGTGTCATTTTCAAAATTCACCTTTGTATACTTATAATAATAGGTTGTATTTGTCCACTGCCGATTTCTTCAAGTTAATTCCAAATGATTGTCAGAAGCAGTGGCGTTACAAACCCCTCAAACCCTTATTGAAAAGACAGGTCTTCACGTTGGTGATGAGTTGATCAGCCCTAAGGAGATAAATTACCAGTTACCTAGCAAATGTTCCGGCAATGTGCAATATGCTTTGATATCCCTTAAAGAGACATGAGGAGATTTCCAGAAAGAAGCGCCCCCAATTTTTCTCGAACCTAGGTTTTTTACATATTTGGAATGCTTACCAATGTATTAGATCACACTTGAAGTGAATAAGCCGAATACGCCGTCTTTATGTAATAAGATGACGAGTTAGTAGTTCTGTCGTGCACGACAGAAAGTCAAAGCATGGTTTTTCTATGGGGAACGATTACGATAGCAGGCAAGTTCAAAACAAGGTTTGCGGTTTTCCAGTGCACCTGTTTGTCCAATAAACCTTCCAAACGTTCTCGGTAGGTGGTCTGCAACCGATCCAGTGAAATTTGAGAGAAATTCATATCCTAAAAAAATCTCCTCCTGTCACTTTAAAGCTGTAACGTTATTCATTTCAAATCCTTCATTTTATGGAAAGTCTGATGATACACAAAATATCATGAAAGAATATCTGCATTTCATTGAAAATTCTATTACAAGTAAACAAAATTCAATGACTTCCCCTATTTCCTCTAGTGATGAAGACTTTGATGATACCAACCCAAATAGCACTTATCACCTGTTTCAAAAGCTACCCAAAACCCACCATACACAAACATTGACTAAGGTCACTTTACACGGTCATCGAACTATTCACAGTCGTGTGTCATCCCAGCAAAGAGCAATATTTGAGTTAACTCAGAAACACCATTTTGGTTCCAAGGAATCTTTTAAGACTGGATTATTGTATGATGTTTGTAAAAATGTAAATAGTCACAAGCGAACTGAGAACATATGGGATGGCCATTTATGCAAAGAAACCTGGTGGACATATTAGAAAGGATCCCAACACCCTCTGGTGAACCCTATTTTCATGTGATAGCGAAAAAGAAGGCAGCTTATTTACTTTTTTGGATTTTTAAAAACTTATCCGAGTAATAATACTTGTACTGCTAGTGATCTAGTAGGTAAGTTCGTTTCAGAATTCCCAGTTTTCAGTTATAAGAGAGTAACAGGGTAAAAACAAGGAACTACCTCCGTGATGAATTTAATGCTGTAATGCAGCCCATGCGCACCCCCCACAGGCTGGAGAATCAATCCTATGCAGTTATACTATAATCTCAAACAATTATACTATTGGACGTCCAACGAGATTGGTTAAAGTTATGGATGGATGGAAGGGAAATAGGTGATCGCAAAAGTTGTGCAATTGCATTCACTTTCATAAATAATGGACAGAAACTGCATGGGGTTGATTTGTCACAGCACGGATGTATATCTGGCCATATGCTTGTTCTATGGGGGGATGACAGATGGAATTTGGAGTCAAATATTGGTACAAGTGGGGGAAAACCTGGCTGGCTTATTAACTGGGTAGATGCAGTTCAATCCAATTCCACTATAACTTCCCACTCCTTTCCAAATCAGGATGCAAAATATTCAAAATAGGAGCAAATACCAAAGTCTTTCTTTCAGCAGACTCTGCATGCTTAGACTCGATAGAGGGTGAAGCGGGAGAATAATCCCCTCACTCACACTGTGGTTTTAACATGTACTCCAATTACCATGAAACACTAAACAGCAACTACGACACACCACTGGGCCGTAGGTCTGATTGTTAAGAAAACATATCGTTAAAGGTGGGGGGTGATAGAGTTACGCAATGTGCTGTTTAGTTATCTTATGGAACATTTTGTGGAGAAACAAAAAATGTCTATTATTCCTTATAAACTTATTGAAAATGGTTTAAAGTCAATATTTTGCTTAAAGGAGTACCTATTTTCTCTGAATAGTAGCTGATCATGCACAGGGAGGCTTATGTGTTTTTTTAGGACTCAAAGTCCTAAAATGATCCCATATGCGTGCTCGGTGAGGCTTTTGGGTTTATATGGTCCGATTAGCCGGTCACTGTCATCGTGCGATTGACCAAATCGTCTCAGACGTCACATGTTGAAGTTACCATGCCAACAGGGTGGGGGTCGTCGCCCCTTTAACTACAATGATGTGATTGCTCGAGACTCCAGCAGGATCCATCTGACATCCCCCAACCTAATGACAAACAGGGACATTTGGCGCTACATGGTGAACAGCCTCCTGCTGCGGCCGTTAGATAGATAGAATTAGGCCTATAGTCATGAATAGTCGAACAATACACAATATGTAGTAAGGTCCTTATATTCAGAAACGCAATAAAATAGTTTTGCCACTATACTACAAGCTTCTTTAGAGCATGTATTTAACCTAGTTCCGAACATAGGCCTACTTGTACTGTTATTTAATTTGTAATACTAAAAAGTCCTAAAATGAATCCCATATGCGTGCTCGGGTGAGCGTGGTTTTATTGTTTCATATTAGGGCCTATAGTCATGATAGTCTAAAATAACTATGATAGTACAGGTCCTAATATTTAGAACGTAATAAAATAGTTTGCCAACTAAAGTGTCCCACGAAAGTTCGTAAAGACAAATCATAAATAAAATGCAATATGTAATTAGGTTTCTCAATAGAGCTATCAGATCTCTTAGTGTAGAAGACATAGGGCAAATTCCGGTTTGGGAGGTTAGCATCCTCTATATTAAGCTCGGTCGGAGCCAAAGATATTTTGAATTTTGTTTTAGAGCTCTCTTTGCTCTGATAAGACGTTCTCCCAGGTTTTGAGTACGTCTTAAGGCCAATATAGGGGGGCAAGAGAAGATTTTTCGACAGATGTGGTGTTTGAATAAAAATTCCAATTCTGTGAGTGCCTTTTTTTTTTGCATTACTTTTTGTGGGGAAGTGAGCGTGCAGAAAACTAGAGGATTTTCGTTGTGTTTTTCGAAACTCTTCAGTAACATTTCTTCTGTTGTCATGATATGTCTGCTATGCACGGTAGTATATCTTTGTTTTCCTATATGCCTTTGTGATAATTTTGAGATAAGAAATCAAGTTTATGTTCATATTCAGTTTCCGAACTGATTTCGAATATATCTGATAGCCTCACCTTTAATCATGCCCTTAAAGCATGAATTTGGGGTGGGACGATCTCTGAAAAGATTATTGAATGTTGTCACAAGGTTACTGACACATCTTATATCTAGAACCTGCGCGTTATGAAATCTTACATCCTTGACAGAGTTAAGTCTGGGGTAGAAAAGGAATTTCTGTTTTTTGACCACCTCAGTTTTGAATTTCAGAGTCGGTGTATGGAGTTGATTTGACTGATGAAATTAGCTAACTCGTTTCATCTCCTAACCAAACATAAGAATGTCGTTCAGATATCGAAGCCATTTGGAAAATTTTATCACTCAAGGAACTAAAGTGCTTTTCCAATGAATGGAAACATTATTCACATAGTTCTGGGGAGTCATTTTATGCCCCATAGCTACTCCTGTTTTGTTTGCAAATAGTCCGTTTTCTCGTTGAATGAACAACGTTTCTATGCAAAACAGTTTAATATGCTTCCAGTGATGGATGGGTGGCATTCCAGGAAAAATATTCTTGGATTTACTTCTGAAAAGTCTGTATAACTTCTTTTTTCGACTTCATTTTTAAGAACTTGGTGACATTCCAATGCATCTATTGTTACCAAATACAGTGTTTTGGAAGTTTTAACTGCTCAATTTTTCTTATCGTGCTTTGGTGTCTCTGCAAATATTTGCTTTGTTTTTGAACGAGATGAACCGCAAAGAAATCGTAAATTCGAAATTTTTTTCACATGGTCATTTATATTTGGCTGACTATGGTTCTCCAATGAAAGTCCGGTCAGCTTGAACCGTTTTGTAATTTTTGGCAAAAAGTGCAAGTTGAGTTTCAAATTTTATGTCATTTGATAGAGATAGTCGTGTGTATCTTTCAATTCTTCGATCCATAACATGCGGTTAAGCCGTTTTATGAAACAACTTTCACTGTATCTAATGTCATGTCTGCTCGAATTTCATGTATTTGTTTTACCTGTCAGCATAAATTTCCCTTTATTTATGTATCTGTTTTCATTGATTACGACTATGCCACGTGACTTATCCGGTTTTTGGAAACCACTAAATGTTTCTTTTCCCTTAGTGTTTTGAGGGCTTGACGCTCTAGTTTAAGGTAGTCAAATTAATCGTGTACTTCCTTCTTCTTAATTTTAGATAGCTCTAAACTTGTGGATTCTAAGTAAGTTAATTCTAGGTCCAAACAAGTTGTAGACAGAGGGTGCCAATTGGAAGCTTTTTTGAACTTGATGGTGTTCGTTGCTTTCTTATTGGACATTAAAAACGTGTTCGCATTTTACGCATGAATTTTTCAGTATCCTGTCCAGCATTTGCTTTGGTCTTTTGGTATATCTAATCGATAAATTTAAAACCTCTCCCTAATACAGATAATTCTGCATCGGAGAAATTTTCGTTTGCTATGTTAATGACGAACTTTTGTTCGCATTGGCCAAGTCTTTATTTTTGTGACCTCTGAGAGTGTTTGTTGGTTTTGGACTTTAAAAAGCATTTTCTGGACTTATTTTTTGTTCCTTAGTTTTGCCTTTTAATATGCTGTTACGGACGTTCTGTTTTTTTGCCATTTTAGCGTCTATATCAAAGGTAACTTTATTGTGTTTTTTTTTTTTAATATAATGTTTTTCGTTTTTTTTGAAAAAGTTTTCTTTTTGGAAGAGTTGGTGGTCTTAACAAAAGACCTGTTGGGTTTTATTTTTCGGCTTATAGTTTTAGCCGACGTATGCTGCTTTTTTGTGTTCTCTTTCCTAACTTCTTCACAAAAACATTACTTTTTCCCGAGTTGGCTGGTTTTTGTGCCTTTCATGTTTTTGCTTTCTCTTTCTCTTCAGTTTCTTCATCTATTGGTCGACGATCTTGAAGAGTTATCCAGGCCCTTCCCCGTTCCTCCGAAGTAATGTCCTTTTTGACAGCGAGATTGGCTTCTGATCCTGTGATCCTCTTTGCCACATTCATTTTGTTTTTTCGGTCAGCAGATATTTCTTGTGGGCATCCATTACTTTTTAAGAACTTCTCCCAAAATGTTCTCCTATTCAACTGGAAAGCCCAGCTGAGCTCGTCCTCCAGGTAACTGGGGGAAAGCCTTGTTGATGGGGAACATAGGTAGATTTTTCTTCTTCTTCTTTCTTTTCTTCTGCTAAATAAACGCTGCCTAATATCCTTACCATGAAAGTGAATTTTTGACGCAGTTGGTTCGAACAATGTTTGAATTTTGCTTCCTCACCCCAAACCTTTTCTTAGCCACGTTCGAGAGGTGGATTTTCGGTGGTCTTTTCTCCGACTTTGTCCAGGCGGTTGGCTTGCTATCTGTCTCCATCTTTACCTCTGGTGTCTTCTTCGGTATACGGTAGGAGGACAGGTCTAAGCTTTTTCCCGGAGTCTCAGGAACCGTTAGATCGAGCGATTCTGTTTCTGAAGACGTCATGATGCGGCGATGGGTAGCACACAAAATAGTGATGCAGCCGAGTCTCTCTTAAACTACGTTTTTTTTGTGGAGAGACCAAGAGATGAGGTTAGAAAGAAAGTAAACAAATAATACTCACCTGTACACATACACATGCGCATAAATTTGTAATAACACGCAGTTTTCATTCAACTAGATTGTTGTGTAGTAGATAGACCACTGGTATTTTAAATATAGCGCCCCTTGACAAATTGAGGTCGCTATAGGAGCATGCCTGGCGTGATTTTGATGTAGAACACGTCTCGCTAAATGTAACCGGTCTGGGTTTTGCCGAGTTTTCAAAAAGCGAAATAATGATTGATATATCACTTGTTTGGGTGATATGACTGATCTTATTTTGATCAGAAACCTAAATTAATCCAGCTATCTTTTTTATAAGATCCTGTTATCGCTGAAGATAACGAGTGCTCACCTGTTATGGTAAGCCTTTTATTTTCTTCAAATCCACCCGCGTTAGACTAGTATGCTCTGTGACTATATTCACCTTTATTTTTGGGTGAATTTAATGTTTCTCTTTTAATCTTATATAGATACAATCCATTAAAAGTTTTAGTAACAGAACATACAGAATTCCTTCGCTACATAATACTATGAAAATTAACAGGAGAGAATGCGACGCGCACTGCTATCGTGTGTTTTGTGTCCAAACGAGATCACCAAAACTGTCATAAATTTTAAGGGGGTGAATAGAGTTACGCAATCTGCTGTTTTATTAGCTTATGGAAACATTTTGTGGAGAAAACAAAAAAGGTGCTAGTTATTCCTTATAAACTTATTGAAAATGTGTATTGTCAATATTTTTTGCTTAAAGGAGCTCTGCATATAGCTAAGCATGCACATGGAGGCTTATGTGTGTTTTTTTTCATAAGATTCCGTGGCCGAATGTGGAAAATTTTATAGAAACCAGAGATTCCTTAGTGGTTTAAAGAAACACCATGATAGGCTTGTTTGTAGTACGCGTTTCGATTAACGATAGGCCAATTAATTGGTATTGTTGTTAATCTCATCAGCTACATTTTGCTGGCTTGATTGTGATATGTGCCCCAATTAGGCTAATTTTAACAACGACGCATACATGTTCAATTGCTAGTTCTTTTCGACATTCTACATCATATTGGACGTGTGAATCAAGCACAACCAGCGTGTCCCTATTAGATTTAATCTTTCACATATAGTGAGTGCCGGTTGCATAGTACCCGGTTAGGCTCATTTAATGAAGAAAAGCATGGAAATACAACAGATTTGTTTTTGTTGGTTTGGAACTATACTATAAACAATGCTTCTTAAAACATGTATGAATGATTCTGAACAAGGCCTATTTAGTACTGTTTTTTAATTTTTATACTAAAAAGTCCTAAAATGAATCCGATATGCGTGATCGGGTGAGCTTGGTTTTATATGGTTCCATATTGGCCATTATTCATGATAGTCTAGTAAAATAAATATGAATAGTACAGGTCCTTATATTCTCACAAAAAAACGTGAAGAATGAGTGAAAACTCAATTTTTGCCCGCAAAAAGGTTAGACATGTCCAGATTTTTACAGGTTTTTTCGGCTCTACACGAGGCAAATATCTAATTTAAGATCCACACCATGCATAAAAGAAAAAAAATACTGTTGAAGTAGTCACTGAAACAAAAGTCGATTTTTTCGACATGATTACTAAAAACAATTAGTACGACAAATCAGCTCACATCTGCTAGCAGTGTTTTAAAGCTTTTTAACTCGCTCTACAACTTTTTGTGAAGTGTAAGCATCGTAAATAACTAATACAACCTAGTTTAGCAGTTCTATAAGTAATCAGCGGTTTCCAATTTGTCCTAAATAAGTTAATATTATATGTTTGTACACCTTGAATTAATTGATAAAGCCTGCCCAACCAATCAGTTGCTACTAATTGTTTTTACGAACGTTCGTGTTTCCCGCCACTCAGTCACATGCGCTGTAAGGCCACGGTTCTGTAGAGCTCCAAGCGATGCAACCAGGTAATTTTAGGCAGGTTAGCCGTAATAATCAGATTCATACATTTAAATGCTGAGGTACAATTATAATTGTCTTATCCATTTGGCGGATCAGTGTTCATTTTCGGCAAATTGAGCTTATGAGATACCACGGCGTGTATGGGGCCTAACTGCGGTATATATGTCTTATACGGTACCATGCCATGACTCCCCATGACCCGTGCACACTGCATGGTAGAACCATTGTGTCATGTTTTAAGATCAAGATGATTTTGTGCTCTATGACATGCTTAGAACAATTTGGGTACACACAATAATAAGTTGTTACATTTGGTGTACAATTTATGTGATTCCTTATTTGCATCTAATAAGCCTATTTCTACGTGTTGTGTCGCTTTGGATACTCGCCTGCATGAACCAACTGCATTTGTACAACATAATTGTATAGCTAATTGGTATAACTAGATAAACTATAGTTAATCAATTAGTTAAAACGCACAAAATTTTCCGTCATATTTAACGTTTTTTCAGTTCAAAGGAAAGTCGTGCCGCACGTGCATATTTTTTTTTCTCAGCAGTCTTCATTCTGGCCCAAATGTTCTTGAGCAGTTTCTTTCTTTCAAAAAAAGATTTTGAAGGGCGAATTTTTTTTATATTGTCTTGAATAAATTGAACATAGATACCACATGGTTGCTTTGGAATGTTTGGTACTTTAGTTTGGAGTTATTTTTTTGCAAAATTACCGGGAGGCGCGCGCCCCCTCCGCACCCTCCCTGGATCCGCGCCTGGTTTGTTCAGGCATATACTTAAGCATACCTCGCTGTGGTTAAAAAAAATCAAAATGTTGAACTTTGTCAACAAAGGTAGATTTCAGTTTGAAAAACAAATGTGCAACAAATGCTTTAATATTTCCCATAATTGTGCACAAAATTTTCCGTCATATTTAACGTTTTTTCAGTTCAAAGGAAAGTCGTGCCGCACGTGCATAATTTTTTTTTTCTCAACAGTCTTCATTCTGGCCCAAATGTTCTTGAGCAGTTTCTTTCTTTCAATTGCTTTGGAATTTTTGGTACTTTAGTTTGGAGTTATTTTTAGTCATATCTAAGCGTTTCTTTCTTTTCAGTTCAGAATATGGCAACAAAGATCCAGGGCCACCAGCATGGCGATGGGTTGGTCTGTCTGCTGCTCTTTGCACGTTAAAATTTTCAACAAATTTGGAATTGAGGACGTATGGTTGCAACGAATCAACCTTGTTAGAAATCAAATCATCAAGAAAATCAAATGAAACTATATTCCATCCTCTCGCAGCTGCTTTTAATAAAACTTTATTTGGTTCTTTACTGTGACATGCATTGGGATCACATACAACAGTGAATTTCAATTTTACGTTAGGTTTAGGTACTCTTGCTGCGGGAAAATTGGTAAAGACTAACTCCAGTTTCTTTGATTTTGGAAATTAAGTATTCCTTGTTTTTGTATTTTTTGAGCAAATCCCTCGGTATGCTGCCAACAATAATGATATCCGTAGGCCTAGCAGAAAACATTTCTTGCTTTTTCATGTTTGTGTTTTCACATTGTTGTAGAACTTTCTGCCTATTTTTAAGCCCATCCTGTTCAGTGTTAGTATTACTTCCATCAGCATGATCAGTATCTGCACTTGTTGTATGCTTAATAGTTGATGACAATTTTCTTCGAAGTGATTTTCCTTTCCATACTTTTTGAAAGACAGTTGCAGCCCATATTCGTCTAATGCTGCCAAGAAAAAATTCTCCTGCACTCTTTTGATGAAAATCTGGAGATTTCATATAATCTAACAGACGACTACGCAACAAGCGGTACGACCAAAACAGCATCTCATAGTGTGGATCTGTGGTCTTATAAGCACCTCCACGTTGGGTATGTTGGTAATAAAAACAACCTTGGATATAGTGCAGATGCTCTCCCTGTTCAGTGGCAAATCTCATCAAGTGTGCCACTGGAAGTTAAAGGGGGGTTGCATAAGTTTACGCAATCTTGCTGTTTAATTATCTTATGGAACATTTTGTGGAGAACAAAAAGTGCTATTATTCCTTATAAACTTATTGAAAATACACAGGTATGTCATATTTTTGCTAAAGGAGTAACTATTTTTCTCTGCATATAGCTGAGCATTCACATGGGAGGCTTATGTGTTTTTTCATAAGAATCCCGTTGGCCGAATGAATTATAGACCCAGAATTAAAAAACTCATGATAAGCTTTTAGTAGGACGGCGTTCGATTAACTATAGCCAATTAATTGGTATTTTGCGTTATCTCATCAGCCTACATTTGCCTTCTGCTTGATTGTGAATATGTGCCCAATTTAGGCTAATTTAACACACAGGACCATACATGTTCAATTGTTCTAGTTCTTTTCGACATTCTAACATCCTTTGGGAACGTGTGAATCAAGCACACCAGCGTGTTTATATTAGATTTAATCTTCATTCACTATAGTGAGTGCCGTGGCATAGTTACCCGGTTCAGTCTCATTCTAATGAAGGAAAGTTGGACTCAACCGATTTTTGATTGTTGGTTTGCAACTCTCACAATGCTTTTTAAAGCATGTATTTATATATTCTGAACATATTCCTATTTAGAGTACTGTTATTTAATTTTTTATAACCAAAAGCCTAAAATGATCCCTATGGCGTGTCTCGGTTGAGCTTGGTTTTTATATGGTTCCCATATTAGGCTATAGTCTGATAGTCTAAAATAACATATGATAGTACATGTCCCTATATTCAGAACGCAATAAATAGTTTTGCAACTATACTACAATGCTTCTTTAAAGCATTATTTTAACTTAGTTTTCCGAACATAGGCCTACTTAGTACCGTAACTGTTATTTAATTGTATACACGAAAAGTCCTAAAATGAATCCCATAGTATGCGTGCTCGAGTGAGCGTGGTTTTTTTTTTAAATATGTTTCATATTGGCCTATAGTCAGAATAGTCTAAAATAACATATGAAATAGTACAGGTCCTAATATTAAGAACGTAAATAAAATAGTTTTGCCAACTAATGTTCACGAAAGTTCGGTAATAAAAATCAAAATAAAAAGCAAATATGTAAATTAGGTTTTCTTCTAATAGAGCTATCAAATCTCTTAGTGTAGGAGACAAGGGCAAATATGTCCGTTTGAGAGTTAGCATCCTCTATATTAAGCCCGGTCGGAGCCAAAGATATGTTGAATTTGTTTTAGGAGTTATCTTTGCTCTGATAGGACGTTCTCCGAGGGTTTTGAGTAAGTTTTTGTTTAAAGCATAGGGGCAAAGGAAGAGTTCGACAAGATGTGGTTTGTTTGAAATATTAACATGCCAATTCCTTGTGAGTCCCTTTTTAATTTTTGCATTATCTTTGTGGGAAGTGATTGCGTGCAGGAAAAAACTTTTGTTTCTAGAGGAATTTCGGTGTGGGTTTTTCGAAAATCTTCTAGGTTAAACATTTCTTCGGTTGTATGATTATGTCTGCTAGGCACGGGATATATATTGTTTCTTATATCATCTTGTGAGAAGGTTTGTGATAAAGAAATCAAGTTTATTGCTCATATTCAGTTTCCGAACTGGAATTCGAATATCTGATAGCCTCACCTTTAATCATGCCCTGAACGCATGAATTTGGGTGGGACGAAATCTCTAGAAAGATATTGAAAGGGTCACCAAGGTTTACTTGAAACATCTTATATCTAGAACATGCGTGTTATGAAAATCTTACATCCTTGTACAGAGGTAAGCTAAAAAATTAAATTGTGTTTGTGAACCACCTCATGTGTGAATTTCAGGAGCGGGTGTATGGAGTGGATTGACTGATGAAATTAGCTAATTCGTTTTCATCTCCTAACCATAACATAAGAATGTCGTCACGATTATCGAAGCCATTGAAAATTTTATCCACTCAAGGAAATAAATTTCTTTGTCCAATTGAATTGAAAATTATTATCACATAGTTCTGGGGAGCATTTTTGCCCATAGCTACGCCTGTTGTTTGCAAATAGTGTTTCTCGTGAATGAGAAGAAACAGTTTCTATGCAAAACCAAGTTTTTTAATAATGCTCATGTGATGATGGGTGGCAATTCTAGGAAAATTAATTCCTGGATTTACTTCTGAAAAGTCTTTATAACTTCTTTTTCGACCTCATTTTGAAGAACATTGGGGAAAACATTTCCAAGCAGTCTATTGTGACCAAAAGACAGTGTTTTGGAAAGTGTTTAACTGCTCATTTTTCTTATCGTGTCTTGGTGTCTCTTTCAAAATATGTGCTTTGTTTTTGAACGGAGAGGAACAGCAAGAAGTCGATAAATCGCCAATTTTTTACATGGTTCCCATTTATATTGTGACTATGGGGTTCCAATGAAAGTCCGGTCCGCTGGAACCGTTTTGTGAATTTTTGCAAAAAGTAGCAAGTTGGAGTTCGAATTTATGTTCATTTGGATAGAGATAGTCGGTGTATTTTTTTCATGCTTCGATCCCCATAACATGAGGTTAAGCCGTTTTTGAACAATTTCACTCTATCTAATGTCATGTCTGCATCGATCTCAGTGATTGGTTACTGTCAGCATCAATTACCTTCTTTATGTAATCTGTTTTATTGATTACGACATGCCACGTGATTATCCGTTTTGGAAAACTAGATGTTTCTTTTCCCTGAGTGTTTTGAGGGCTTGACCTTGTTAGTCAAGTTATCTGTACTGTCTTATTCTTAATTTTAGATAGCTCTAACCTTGTGGATACTAAGTAGTTTGCAATTTGTCCAAACAAGGTGTAGACAGAGGGTGCCATGATTGGAAGCTGGTTTGAACTTGTGTGTTCGTTTTTGCTTTCGATTGGACATTAAAAAAAAAGGTTCGGATTTTACGCATGAAATAATAGAGTATCCCTGTCAAGCAATTCTGCTTTAGGTTCTTTTGGGATATCGATCATTTCAAACTCTTTTCCCCCTTTTTTTAATACAATAATTCTGAATAGAGGAAATTTTCGTTTGCTAAGGGAATGACGAAACTGTTTGTTCGCATTGGCCAAGTTCCTGAATTTTTTTGCGACCTCTGAGATTGTTGTTGGTTTGGAATTGTAAAAAGCATTTTCTGGACTTATTTTGTCCTTAGTTTGCCTTTTAAATATTCTGTTTACGGAAACTTTATGTTTTTGCCATGTTGTTAGCTCTATATAACAGGGGACGTTTATGTGTTTTTTTGATATCAAGCAAAACATGACAGCAAATCAATCTTCTTGTTGGGAGAGTTGGTGTCTTAAAAAGACCGTTGGTTTTATTTTCGGCTTATAGTTTTTAGCGAAGTAAGGGGGCTTTTTGTGTTTCTCCGTCCTAACTTCTTCACATGACTTTTTGCTCAAGTATGGCTGGGTTTTGTGGGACCTTTCAATGTTTTGCTTTCTTCTTTCTCTTCAGTTTCTTCATCGATTGGTCGACGATCTTGAAGAGTTCCAGCCCCTTCTCCCGTTCCGCGAAGGAAGTGCTTTTTGAAAGTCGAGAGTGGCTTTCTGAGCCATGTCCGATTCCTCTTTGTCACATTCACTTTTTTTCTGTTCCTTTGGTCAAGCAGATATTTTTGTGGGCATCCCTTAGACCTTTTTTGAAAAACCATTCTCCAAAAATATTCTCCCATTCAACTTGGAAAGCCCAGATTTGAGCTCCCCTCAAGGTAAATGGGGGAAGCCTTTTGAATGGTGAACATAGGAGGAATTAGTTCATTCTGCTAACGTGCATGAATTATTCCTTTACCAAGACAGTGAATTTTTGACGCAGGTTCAAATGTTTGATTTTGCTCAGCTCATCCCAAACCAGTTCTTAGCACGTTCGGAGAGGTGGATTTTCTGTGGTCTTTCTCCGCTCTCTTTGTCCAGGCTTAGGCGGGCTATTTGTTCTCCAGTCTTTACCTCTGGTGTCTTCTTCGGTATACGGTAGAAGGACAGGTCTAAGCTTTTTCCCGGAGTCTCTGGAACCGTTAGATCGAACTGAGTCTGTGTCTGAAGACGTTCATGAGGCGGCGATGGGAGAACACAAAATGGTTGATGCAGCGAGTCTCTCTGAAACCTACGTTTTTTTTTGAGAGAGACCAAAGAGATGAAGTTAGAAAGAAAAGTAAAACAAATATAGTCACCGAAAACACATAAGCACATGCGCATAAATTTGTAATAACACGCAGTTTCATTCATACTAGACGCATAACCCCGCAGCCGCGCGCAAGTGGCTGTAGCATGCTAAAACTAACACGGGCATCCGTCTGCTCATTCAGTCCCGGTAAGGGTATTTAGCGGCTGACTATGTTTTCAGTTTGTAGACTTATGGAGCCCCATCTTTTTCACATCATGCGGGGACAATTGGAATATTAATTATTAAAGAACAATATACAATGTTGAATTTAACAAGGAATGTTATTATGGGGAATAAACAGACAATTTTTGGAAAAAAAAAAATAAGATTTGATTGACAGTCACGGCATTGATGTTTATTATTTGCTTCGGGGGGACCCATTCAGGTTAAAAAATGACGTACGTATCCCTACATTGGAAAAACCAATCGATTATCGTCATCGTACGTCGGTTTGAATCAGAGTAGGGAAAAGGAAATTTTGTACTGTTTAGGACATTAATACACGGGTCTTTTGGAAACAATAATACACTTTGGGCAGAGGGGTCATGTAAAACCTTGATTTAAACATAGTCGGATTTATACATATCGGTCGCCCCCGAAGAGCAAACTGATATATGATACCTGACACGTGACCTGGCTGGGACACAGTTGACACCAACTATTCATCTCGTTACCGTTTATAACTACAAAACGGCAAAGCAGCAAGGATTCTGTATCTCTGTTGTCGCAGCGTAATCGATCAAAGGAGACTATACCACTGTGGTTCTGTACAGGGAGGTAGGACACTATCTCCTCGATTGGGGCATTGGGGATTTCCAAACGGTAATTTGTGAAACTGCTACATGCATTACTATGGCAAGTCTCGGTCCCAGTGAATTTAAAAAATCATCCTCTTTAACTTTGTTCAAAAAGATCGTAGTAATATCATGATAAATAAGAAAAATAAAAGATGAAGTTCACATCAATCATGCTTCTGTTTTAAAATTACCCGTGGCATAACTCAAAAACTCCAGAAAAACTTCCCCTGCAAAAGTAATCTCTTTCAAACATAATCCCTTGAACATACGCGCCATGGCTACAGAGCTATGCGCTCTGTAGCCATGCGCACCGATAACTCTAATATCAAAACAGCCCTATATAATTTAAAAAATTATACACCCCAAAACCTTGCCCCTGAAGTGGTGTGGAGTAGATATGCAACTGTATTTTAATATATTCGCCCCTTACAAATTGAGGTCGCATAGGAGCCTGGCCTGGCGTGATTGTGTGTTAGAACACGTCATCGCTAAAGGTCACCGTCTGGTTTTGCCGGGATTTCAAAGCGAAATTATGATTGATATATCACTTGTTTGGTGATATGGCTGATCTTATTTTGAATCACCTAATTAAATCAATGTATCTTCTTTAATAACAATAACTGTTTATAGATGAAGACAACGGCTCAAACCTGTATTATGGTAACGCTTATGTTTTTTCTTTTATTCTTCAACTACACACGCGTTGACATATATGCTCTGTTGAACTTAACTTATATTCACCTAATATTTTTGGTTAATTTAATTGTTTTCTCTGTTACAGGGGGTGATAGAGTTACGCAATCTGCCTGTTTGTTATCTTAGGAACATTTTGTGGAGAAACAAAAAAGGTGCGAGTTTATTCCTTATAAACTTATGAAAATGTGTATATCATATTGTGTTTTAAATGAGTAACTATTTCTCTGCATATAGCTGAGCATGCACCTGGAGGCTTATGTGTTGTTTTAATTCATACGAATTCCGTTGGCCGAATGTGAATATAAACACCAGAGATTCCTTAGTGTTTGTAAGAAACATCTGATAAGCTTTTATGGTAGAGACGCCCGTTTCTATTAACATAGCCCAAAATTAATTGGTATTTTTTTGTTAATCTCATCAGCTACGTTTTGCTCGGCTTGATTGTGGTATGGTCCCAATTTTGCTAATTTAACACACGGACCATACATGTTTCATGTCATATTTCTTTTCGATCATTCTGCATCATGTTTTGACGTGTGAATCAAGCACACCGCGTGTTATATTAGATTTAATCTTCACTATAGTGAGTTGCCGTGCCTCGTTTTACCTGGTAACTCATTAATAATGAAGAAAAGTATGGATCAATATATTTGTTTTTGTTTGGTTTGTCTATACTACAATGTCCGTATACCGAGAGACACAGAGGTAAGATGGAAACAGATAGCGCCTACGCCTGGACAGATCGGAGAAAAGACACAGAAAATCCACCTCTCCGAAACGTCTAGAAATGGTTTGGGGTGAGCTGATGCCAAATCAAACATGTTCGAACCACTGTGTCAAAAATTCACTTTATGTAAGGATATTCAGCAGCGTAGCAGAATAAATATTCTACCTATGTTCACCATTCAAAAGGCTCTCCCCCAGTTACCTGGAGGGAGCGCTCAGCTGGGCTTTCCAAGTTTGAATGGAGAACATTTTGGGAGAATGTTCAAAAAAGCTAATGGATTCCACACAAAATATCTGCTGACCGCAAAACAAAAGTTAATGTGACAAGAGGCATCGGACTGGCTCAGAAAGCACTCTCGACTTCAAAAGGTACTCCTTCGTAGGAACGAGAGAAGGGCCTGGAACTCTTCAAGATAGTTCGGAACAATCAGATGAAGAAAAAAACTGAGAGAAAAAAAGGAAAGCAAAAACATGGAAAGGTCACAAAAACCAAGCCAACTGTTGGAAAAAAGTCATGTGAAAGAAGTCAGGAAAGGAGAAACACAAAAAAAAGCAGCCTTACGGTCGGATAAAACTAGAAGCCGTGGAAAAATAAAACACCAAACGGTCTTTTAAGACACCAACTCGTTCCAAAAGAGAGAGATTTGCTGTCATGTTTGCTTGATATCAAAAAAAAATACACAATAACGTTACCATTTGATATAGAGCTAACAAACATGGCAAAAAAACAGAAAGTTCCGTAAACAGAATATTAAAAAAGGCAAAAACTAAGCGACAAAAAATAAGTCCAGAAATGCTTTTTATTTTTGAATTCCAAAACCAACAAACAATCTCAGAGGTCCAAAAAATTGAAGGACTTGGCCAATGCGAACAAAAAGATCGTCATTAACCTAGCAAACGAAAATTTATTGAGGCAGAATTATCTGGTCTTAGATAATGATCGATATCCCAAAAGAACTACAAGCCAGAAATGCTGGGACAGGGATACTGAATTATTCATGGGGCGGGTTTAAAATGCGCACGTTTTTTTTTAATGTCCAATAGAAAGCAAAACGAACACACAAGTTTAAACAAGCTTCCAATTGGCACCCTCTGTCTACACTTTGTTGGGACTAGAAAACTACTTAGAATCCACACGGTTAGAGCTATCCTTTAAATTATGAATAATTAAATACACGATAACTTGACTAAACTAAGAGACGTCAAGCCCTCCAAACACTAAGGGAAAAGAAACATTTAGTTTTCCAAAAACCGGATAAGTCACGTGGCATAGTCGTAGTCAATAACCACGATTACACAAGAAGGTAAATTATTTCTGACGGTAACAAATACACTGACCTCTAGCCGACATGACCTTCGCTCGCGTGAATTACCTTGGTTCAACACGGCTCTTACCTCATGTTATGGATCGAAGCATTGGGGATTTGACAAATACACCACGAATCTCCCCTATCCAAATGAACATAAAATTCGAACTCCAACTTGCTACTTTTTGCCAAAAAGTCACCCACGGTTCCAGCTGACCGGACTAATTGGAAAGACAATAGTCAGCAATATAAATGGACATGTGAAAAAATGGCGAATTTATAGATTTCTTTGCTGTTCCTTCGTTCAAAAACCAAAGCCATAGGACACCAAATACACGATAAGAAAAATTGAGCAGTTTTTAAAACTTCCAAAAACACTGTCTTTTGGTCACAATAGACTGCATTGAATGTTACCAATGTTCTTCAAAATGAGGTCGAAAAAGAAGTTATAAAGAATTTTTCAGAAGTAAATCAGGATATATTTGTCCTCGAATGCCACCCATACATCCACATGGAAGATTATTTTAAAACTTTATTTTGCATAGAAACTGGTTTCATTCAACGAGAAAAACTATTGGCAAACAACAGGCGTAGCTATGGGCAACATGTCCCAGCCAGAAACTATTGTGATATAATGTTCCATTCTTGGAAAAGAAATTTATTTCCTTGAGTGATAAACTTTTCAAATGGCTTCGATATCGTGAAGACTTCTTATGTTTTTGTTAGGAGATGAAAACGAATTAGCTAATTTCATCAGTCAAATCACCTCCATACACCCGACTCTGAAATTCAACATGATGGTCAAAAACATGAAATTAATTTTCTAAGACTTAACTCTGTACAAGGATGTAAGAATTTCATAAACACGCAGGGGTTCTAGATATAAGATGTTTCAGTTAACACCTGGACACATTCAATATCTTTCTAGAGTTCGTCCCACCCAAATTCATGGCTTTCAGGGCATGATTTTAAAGGTGAGGCTATTCCGATATATTCGAAATCCAGTTCGGGAAACTGACCTATGAGCATAACTTGATTTGCTTTATCTCAAACTTCTCACCAGAGGATTTAAGAAAAAAGGGGGGGGCCTTTATACTCCGTGCCTAGCCGACAGATCATACAACAGGAAGAAATGTTTACCTAGAGGATGTTTCGAAAAACACCAACGAATTCCTTAGTTTCTGCACGCATCACTTCCCAACAAAGAAGTAATGCCAAAATTAAAAAGGCCACTCACAGGGAGGAATTGGCATTTTATTTCAAACAACCAAATTCTGTCGAAAATTTTCCCTGGCCCACCTGTATTGCGCTTAAGACGTACTAAAAACCTAGTGGAACGTTATCAGAGCAAAGATAACTCTCAAACAAAATTCAAAAACATATCTTTGGGATCCGACCGGGCTTAATATAGAGGATGCTAACTCTCAAAACGGAATTTGCCCTATGTCTCATACACTAAGAGCATCTGATTACTCATTAGAAGAAACCTAAGTTAATATTTGCATTTTAGTTATGATTGTTTCTTCCGAACTTGTGACACTTTAGTTGGCCCCCCCCCCCCCCAAAGACATTCTTATTACGTTCGGGAATATTAGGACCCGTACTATCATTATTGTAGTGATGACGATCATGACTATAGGCCTAATAATATAAAATTTTAAAACCGACGGATCACCCGAAGCCGCATATGGGATTCTTTTAGGACTTTCGTTATAAAAATAAATAACAGGACAAAGTAGGCCTATGTTCGGACAAGTTAAATACATGCTTTAAAGAAGCATTGGAGTATAGTTGCAAACTATTTTATTGCGTTCTGAATATAAGGACTTGTTACTATCCATTTGTTTATTTTGACTATCTTGGGACTATAGGCCTAATATGGAACCATATAAAACCAAGCTCACCCGAGCTCGAACGCATATGGGATTCATTTAGGACTTTTTAGTATAAAAATTAAATAAATAGTTTACTACCCAATAGGCCTATGTCAGAACTATAGTACATACGGCTTTAGAAGCATTGTAGTTAGTTGTAAACCAACAAAAAACAAATTCGTTATATTTCCATAACTTTTCTTCATATAATGAGTCTAACAGGTAACTACTGCAACGGTGCCATCACTATAGTGATAGATTTAAATCTAATATAACACGATGGTTGTGCTTGATTCACCCGTCAAACATGATGTAGATGTCGAAAAGACATATTGACCATATGAACATGTATGGTCTGTGTGTTAAAATAGCCTGAAATTAGGGCCATATCACAATTCAATGCCGAGCAAACATGTAGCTGAGTGCGATAACAAAATACCACCTAATTTGGCTTATAGTTAATCGAAACGCGTCCCTACACCAAGCTATCATGAGTTCTTAACACACTAGGGATTCTCTCGGTGTCTATATTCAATTCGGACAAGCGGAAAATTCTTATGAAAAACCACACATAGCATCATGTGCATGCTCAGCATATCAGAGGAAAAAGGGACTCATTACACAAAATATTGACATACCACATTTCCATTAAGTTATAAGGAAGAACTCGCACCTTTTTGTTGTCTCCACAAAAGTTCCATAGAGATAAACAAACAAAATCTAAACAGCAGATTGCGTAACTCTATCACCCCCTTAAAAATCTATAGCATGTATATTTTAGTATGATTATGAAAACATTTCTGAAGCAAAATTGTAACATTTTTAAAAATGTTATTCAATGCCAAGACCATATTAAATAACGGTAGGCAATGTTTCCATTTTCTAATGAACCACAAACCACCTCTAATCCGCCGTTTTGTTAGACGTTCATGTCACAACTGAACTAAAACTTTATGCTATTTGAATAGAATTATACAAATGTGGATGAAATATGGGCTTGTAAAGTGCTTTGTATTTAAGGTCTTAAGTTAATGTAGATAAATTACTCTTTGGTGCGGTTATCCCTAATATAGCAGATTTAAGCGATACAATACAGGTGAGGACCAAACATGATGTGGACATGCACATGATCTCATGGAAGGAAAATTCGGATGAATTCTTGTATTTCAACCTACCCATTTATACTTATTTAAAAATTTTGTATAAGCAAGTTGCAATAAAAATTCACGAATTCAATCTGAGATTGTGTCTAACGTATCTTTTACATAAGTATTTCCCAACCAATAGAACAAAGCCCAGAAACTAAGAATCAGTCCTTGGGGCGCCCCTTTCTTTTTAAAGGAATATTTTAATTGCTCTCACTTTCAACGAAAGGGTTGAACATCGGGATCAAGATGAAAAAATTATAGACGTAGATCGGGTTATTCCTTTCATTTTGTTGCCAGCAGAAAAGAAAAATGTTACAAGTCTCCATGAAAAGGCAAAATAAAATAACCTGTTAAGACATGTATACAAACATAAGCAGTAAGCAACCACGCACGCGCACACACAGACCCTCACAAATACTACACACCCTGTGATGTACACACATTATTGCAAACATGTACACACCACACTACACACTAAACAATAAGTGATGCCAGGTGAAATACAGACTTGGTAACTGGCTCTTGGAATCAGTCTATTTCACCAAATGTGTTCCGTCTATCAGGGATTATCGTTGTCAGTAAAAAATAACTCCCCTATGGACACATAATGCTCTGGTCCCATTCAATCACCCCGAGTGGTCCTCGTGGTGGAAAGCTTATGCCCAGTTCTCATGGAAGGCAAATGTGCTTAGCCCCTTCTCAGGTTTTGGTGGATGGATTTTTATCTCACTGCTGACAAGAAGAAATTCGATCAACTTAGAAAAGAATTCATCAGCACCTGTAGGCACGATCTCTTAAACTCTAAGTAATCTACAATTTGCTGCAACTGGCCTTTTGCGAACGTTTCACTTTTGAGTGTTATAGCACCGTATATGTACTTTTGTATATATAAATAGTGACTAGGCACCCTGACCTTGCAAGCGTGGGCTTTTGGAAGACTAAAAAACTCCATTGGTCTAATCAGGACATCTCAAGATCACTCAAAGTGAGGATTTCCGAGATCCCGTCTACGCCCTATTGCATCTATGGGGCCAAGAATCGTGGACACACGTAAAGCTGAAAAAAAAACAAGCTCGAAGCTTTGGAATGAGGGGTCTGGGTCAATCTTGGGGGTTGCGTCTAATGGGACATTGCCTAGAGAAATGAGATCAGGCAGCTTTAACATAACAAACAGACCAGTCGTAGAAGAAGTCTGCAATCGCCGTATGAAATGGTTCCGTCATGTTGCCAGAATGCCAGACCATCGACTCCCATTCCAAGCCTATGAGAAGGACTTCACTGCCCGTAGACCTCCATGGGAATGCCACTACAAGAAGGAAACATTGGCCCCCAAGGAAGAGATAAAACAGTTCAAAAGTAATAAGTCCCCCCCTCCCCCCCCCCCGACAAGGTCACTTTTGAAAAGTTAGGCTCCTTACCTGTTACAAGATATGTGAAATGTTCACTGCCAGGTTCCCCATTGTGTTGCAAAAAAATTGCACAATAGTTACTCTGCTCCCTGAATGGCCGTAATTTCTTACATTTGATGATGCCGCAACAATTAACAAGGGCACTTCGTGCTAGCTTTATTACCATCGAGCCACACTCCCTGAGGAGAAGTACCAACATGCCTAGTACAACCACAGGAAATCACAGACACTTGATTTTGGGTACCCCAATGGATGCTATGGTCATCTTCTTTCTATGTACCCCACACCGCCGTCCCCCCCATGCTAGACTACGTCCGGCTGCCGTTCTAACGTTCACCTGTCCCGCTCCACTGGCCATTTCCCTAGTCCACCGTGTCGCCTCGGGGCACGGTTTGTCCCCCACCAGTTTTTGGAATACCGCTTTCCCCCCGGTTTTGCTCTCTGTCCGGACTGCCTAGTGTTCTCTCAGAGCGTTTCAGTGTGCCATTTTTTTTGACGTCCGGCACCTCTGGCGGCCATCTCCATTTTCCCCCCCATATCCCCCTTATTTTTGATCCTGTCCCTCCACTTATGCCGTCCTCGTGACGTCCTGCTGGCCTGTGGCCATTAATTGTACCCACGGCCCGAGCCACTCTCCGCCATCATGTGGTACCCCTTTCTGGGAATCCGCTGTTTCAGGCATAGGGGCCAAACGCCTTTTCACCCCCTCCTTTCCCCTGGCTTTTCTCGGACTGTTAAGCCCATGCCAAAAACGTGTCCTTTTTCTTTGTCATCAAAGATTTAAAAATTAGTGTTTCAGGGAGAGAAAGGTCAAGGCTGTGCGAAACTTTTTTGTGCCCATTAAGTGTGTACCATCTCCGGGTACATTTTACCATTTTTGTAACAGGCTTAAGGAGCCCAACTTGTCTAGAAAAATGCACACATTTGGTCGGGGGGGAACTGACATTTTTTGAACTGGTATATATATTTATGTATTATTATAATAGATATATATATATATCAGATATAGATAGATATAATATATAGATAATAGTTTAGACATATATATATAATATATAATCTACACATGGTATATTAGGGAGGGACAGTTGATAATTCATTAGCTATAATGAGCTCTTTATAGTTATTTAAATTAATTAATAGTCATATCTCTGTTATTCTAGGGGATTACCCTTCATTTGCATAAATTAATTGTACATCCTTTGACGGAATATAAACCGCAATTCAAAGGAAACGTTAGGGAGACAGTAATGTCTCCCTAACCTGTATCATTAGTACCAGAAAAAGATAAGTGTCTAACTAAGTGCGGATATAGGTATATCTTTTATAAGATCTTATATATATCGCTCGGCTGAGGAATATGGGGCAATTACTAAGAATATGGTGTAGTTTGTAGAGGTTCTTCATAAAAAATTACATTGTATTTGTTCTTTTCCCTCCGTTTTGAGATTTGTAAAAGTAGGAAGATAGTCAATAGATAGAAATAGTAGATATAGCTTTCCAATTCAGATCCATTTGTTTCCGACTCCGATGAGTTAAGAAAGAGTCCATTGTTGGGCAAGCGGTGAGGGTATATTCTTTCCAGAAGTTCTTTCCGCGGGTGATGATACGGCTTTTGATTTGTTCCTCTTCACGTTCTCACATTTTTCAAACCGTTATTTTAATAGTTTGACTATCTATCTTTCAGTGGGAATTGTCAAGGATATTAAATGAACATTCTTCAGGGGTATTTGAATTGATGAAGCTTATCATTCCAAACATTTTGCCAGACTTGGATAAGGTAAGGAGGGTTACATGCAAACCTAAATTCATGTCATATTTTATTACTAAAACATGTAAAAGAAGAGGCGTCAGGTCTTACTGAGGATGAAAAATCTCAATACATAGGCCGTAATATACAAATACAATTATTTTAAGGAGAAGTAGTGAAAATTACTGTCCAGAGGTTTTGGGTTTTGGATGATGTGACTCCCTCCCGAGACGCAGTTTTCCCGAAATAAACCATGTTGTATTGTTTTACTATACCTCATAAATATTTTCCAACATGTCCAAAATACCGGTATATAAATAGGAACGTCTAGCATGGTCACTAACCTATTCTATTAAGTCTAAGAATTTTCTTAGTGGGCCTCTCGTGAGATCAAAGAAAACTGTCTTTAAAAAGCATATCTGAATTTAAAATATCACATCCTAGCTAGTTAAAAATTAATCCAAACGCAGCTGGCCTCGATGTATCACTCTTACCGTGCTGTAGGACTGAGCTGTAGCGCTTATAAGTTATACGGAGCCAGACAGAACATTTCAAAATCCTTGCTCACACAGGATGAAAAAATAATCCCGATGTCTTAAAGGTCCATGGCCCGATCGCTAATAGCCTCGTCCCCAGAAGCCCCAGATTTTACCAGAAGTGGTCAACATTTTGGTATCAGAAGAAAGCTTCTATTTTTCTATTTACCCTGTGAATATTAATTTTACACAGTACTCTATGGGGCTTACAAAATCACGTTTTAGCTCTCGCATCAAAACGGATTGAAATATCGGCATGAAACTTTACAGGGGTGAATTTTGGAGTGGGAAGAACCAATTTATCGCTATGAAAATTCATATCCTTGTCTTGATTGCGTATTATCATAACAGTGAAATTCCACTTATTTGATATTCGTTAGTAGAGTGGGCGACGCGAAGGTACGCAAGGGCGTAAAATCCTTACAATATTGATGAGGTAAGTATTATTTTACCGATCATTGCTTGAAAGTAGGTATTAACAGCTTGCTAATCCTGATATTTTTATAGACTATTGTTTTAGATGCCGATTTTATTTAATATCCACTGGCTGACATAGGAGACCTTTGGGGAATTTTTCACGAATTGACTGACAAAAAACCATTGGCATTAGTAGAACAGAAGTCTTTCAATCATGTTACTATGGTAACCATTATCGGTAGTTAACAGCTATAATAGCACATTTTTGAATGACACCCCACACTGGACAACATTATTTCGTCGTCAATTGACAAAAAAAAGTGTTCATGAAAAGTTGTCGTAGACAAACTATAATTTGTCATGGAATTCGTCAGACAAGTATTGAATGACGTATTTAATTAGTCATGAAAACGGTCTAGTATGACGACTTTCTCCAAATAATTAGTCCTGCTGAAAAATTATAGACTACGGTCTACCATGACCCCCCTGCCTCCCCTCCGCCCCCCCGGGGATTTTTTGGATACAAACCTTTTGTGAAGCTTATACCATCAGCAACTGAATTCAGGTTGTTCTCAAAAATCCCACCCTGGGTTACACGTGAGGGCGCTTTTTTCAAAATGGCTGTCAAAATGCAACCACCCCCCGTTGGGAAGAGAATTACCAACATACCTAGCCCAACACAGAAACATCACAGGGCCTTGATTTTGGTACCAATAGATAGCAATGGCCTCCTCTTTCCATTGATCCAAAATGAGTACAACATGCCTATGCATATACAACATCACAATGACTTCATAAAGTTTCGCATGTTAGCAAAATTGTCATTTTCCATAGACCACACATAGGGGAAAATTCCTTTTTTCGCCAAAATGTTAGGAAATAATCCAATTCATGCGGATTTTGGCTCTACTTGGTGGAAATAACTATTTTATAAACGAGAGCAGTTTAGTGTGCTAAACATGTTTTTGATACTCGCTTAAAATTGCGAATAATCAATTTTCCACACCCTATTTGCAGTACAATGATTTGTCATACTTTCCTCAACATATGACTCATAGTGCGTCATAATGGAGATGTTGGCACTTATTTTGATACAATATGGTACCAAATTTACAAGATCGGATGTTCAGTACGACAAATCACGGGGGGGCCGGGAGTTTGTTACAAAAATGGCTCAGGTAGACAAGGTTTAATTCAAACTTGACAAGTATATCGATGCCGTCCTAAGCCTTGGAAGATCGGCTGATATGCCAGAGCACTCGTATTAGAGATTTGTTGAGGATCACATCAGAGAGCCATTATCAAGCCCTGATTTGGTACCAGGCAGATGTGGCAGAGCCAGAATTCCTCCACCAGATTATCATGGTTGGAAGTTAATCGTCGCCCACATCACATAACTGTCTTATCTGACTTAAATGCCGTTTTCGAGAAAATCGCCATTGAAATCACCGGGAGATTCATGTTTGTACTATGGAATTAAAGGAAATATGTCAAGTTTTGTCAGCTCGAAATTCCTCCACCAGATGGAATCATTGTTGGAATTAATCGTCGCCCACCTCCTACTGTCGTATCTGACGAAATGCCGTTTTCGAGAAATCGCCATTGAAATTCTAACCGGTAGATTCTTGTTTGTACTATGTAATTAAAGGAAATATTCAAGATTTTTGTCAAGCTCAGTTTGACTTACATTCATAATATATGTACATACATCACGAATTCCCCCGAAAAATAAACAATTTGCTGTAAAATTAACAAATAGAGGCATTTTAATTTTTGCTTTTTTTTGACCTAACGAAGAAACGGGCGGATTTTTTCGCCACGAACGTCTTCATTTGATCAAAAGCGCCCCACTCGTGACGTCAAAGTGATGGACCAAAACATCGTGTTTGACTCGAATTGTTATGTGCTGACACTGTAATATTGATGATTAATGAAAGTAATAATAAAATTAAGAAAAAAAAAGTTACAGAATGAACATATTTGTTTCATTTCGTTGTGTTTAATTATTATTGAAGTGCCAAAACTGCGATAGGATGGTCAAACGACTTAAAAATTATGGATGGTCATCACTTGACCTCACCATTTGCCTGCGATGTGGATTTGTCTGCGAATCGTTTTCGGAGTAGCTCATTGGGCGTGGAAATTTAAAGGGGCAAAATACTCAACAGATCGTGACAATTTCAACATTATTTTGATTTATCTGAATCTGCGTTAACTTACATCTTTCCATCCATACCAAATTTCCAAATAATTCAGAATCAGACATATTCCCTTAAACCTTAAAATTTAAACTTTTTAATTTTGCATTAAAGAGAAAACATTCTGAAGTTTACGTGTTAACGTTGGTTGAGTTTTGAAGTGCAATTGTATTCCTGATATAAGAGCTACAAAAGTCTGTATGTGAACGCAAAAAGTCGTATTTTGCACATCCGCCGCCTAATTTCACCGTTAATTTCAATGCGTTTCATATAGATCTGTATGTGAAACACGGTCATGTTCACGCACGATGCAGATACGACGCACCTAGATCTGTTATGTGAAAAGCGTAAACACTTGTTTTACAGAACAGCGTTAAGTATACGCCTATTGAAAAATCACGTGTATGAAACATAAGCGACTGTAATACTAGGGGATCCATCAGCCTAACAGGCTCAAAATAAGGTTGAGCCCTACTCAAGATACACTAAAAGATTTGAGAAGTGTTAGGTTTAATTCGGGTGCTGAGTTCATATCTGCTGCATGCAAAATTGATAAGTTGGTGGAAGTGGTGAAATTCTTGTTTTAAAGGGGAACTAGCCGATTTTATGAGAACAGTGCTTTTTTTAATAGATAAAAGTATGCACATCTCAAGAAAATCACATTAAATGCCAGGATATTATATTGGTTTTGGATTTTTGATATTAAAATGTAGAAAACCCTCTCACCTTTAATTGATTAAAGGGTACTACCTGATTTAAGAAGCTTTCAAGTAACGCACCACTTGGGTGAATATTATTTGGCAACCTTAACCTTACAACATGAGGTGGCAACTTTTCAAAACAGTTGTACATTTAAATGAGTTTCAAAATCCCTACCAATGGATCATTAATTTTTAGATTATCTTTAGATAATAGGCCATGATATTTAAGGCATGTTATTTTTCCCCCTGCCCAGAGCAGTGAGTATAACGTAAAATATGACTCTTAT
>JAMKCH010010034.1:0-28336 GCA_023653785.1 Ophioderma brevispina
CGGCACATTTGTTTTGCCAGGAATTGATTCGTTGAAAAAAACCCCCAAGGTTTTTTCGAATTAGATTGTCATAGTTTTTTTTTGAAACCAGGTTTCTCGGTCGAGAAACCTGTTTTTTTGATTGAAAACCAGGGTTTAATCAAAAAAAAAACTATGACAATCGACATGAAAAACCAAGTTTCTTAAATCGGCGGAAAAACAAGTTTATCGCTCGATAACCAGGTTTAATCAAAAAAAACTATGACAATCGAATTGAAAAACCAAGTTTTATATCGGCGAAAAACCAGGTTTTTCGCTCGAAACTTGGTTTAAAGTCAAAAACTAATGACACTCAATTAAATTCGAAAACCTGGTTTTTTCGATTGAAAACCAGGTTTCTTCTCGGTCGATAAACCTGGTTTTTCGAAACTATGACAATCGAAATTTCGACCACCAGATTTTTTTCGATTTGAAAACCAGGTTTTTTTTCGAGATCGAAAAACCAGGTTTTTCCGATCGAAAAAAACCGATATTTAAACTCGACGAAAAACCATTTCTCTGTTCTCATTGTGCAATATCTTGCCATATGCGTTAGGGAAATCAGAGTACAACATTAGCTTTATTTTTCTTGTTTAGATCTACGTGACTTATTCCCCCTAAATACAATGCGGGGTCCGCTCCCCTGAATTTTTGAAAGTGGAAAATCACGACGGAGCATTGACAAATATTTTTTTATCCAAAGCCAATTTTGGACCCTACTGGGTTTTGCGCTTGTCATAAACTTAATGTTACAGAACAAATCTATTTTAAAAGCGAATTCCCAATCACTGAATTTTGTTAATTATTGTATGCACGACCGTTTATTTATGGCACGCTCCACTTAAATCAATCATGGCGGTTTTCCCGCGCATGTCGAGTTTCACACGCGCTGTGTAATCGGTTTTCCCTCGCCATATGTCGATTGTGCAGCGTTATCTGTCGAGTTTACTGCGCTAGCCTGCCTTTGCCTCTATAACATCGAGTGTGCTCTCTATAGAGTGAGTTTGACATAAATCAATGTCCCATTTTTAGCCTCCACATCAAACATGGCGAGTTTTTTCCCGCGCATTTCGAGTTGTTCACGCGCTGTGTATCGAGTTTTCCCCCCCATATGTCGAGTGTGCACCGTTATATGTCGAGTTTTAACAGCGCTATATGTCCACTTTGTTGTTGCCCTCTATACATCGAGTTTTTGCTCTCCTATGGTGAGTTTTGACATAAATCTGTCCAGTTTCAAAATCTCGACATATTTTTTTCCTCAACATAGGAAAACTCGCCATGATTTTTTGGTGTATGGTAAAAAAAATCATGTCGTATTTGCTCATGTTGAAGAAAAAATCATGTCGAGTTTGCTCATGGTAAGAAAAAAATCACTGTCGTAAGTTTGCTCATTGAGAAAAAATTATGTCCAGTTGCACATGTGGAAAAAATCATGTCCAAGATTTTTTAAAACTCGGCCATGATTTATTCCCTGGACATTATTTATTCTGGGACATGATTGTTATGAAACTCGGCACATATAGTTCAAACTGGATAGGCTGCGCTGTAAACTCGACATAGAGCGGGGGTAACTCGCATATACAAAGCGCGGAAACTCGCATGATTTGAGACGTGGAGCTATCAAGTTATGAAGTAACTCCACCACTATGCCAGGTTTATCCAATCCAGCCCCCGGGCTCTGCAGCTTTCCCATTCATCGAGTGCTTCCGTAATTAACACTTAGCATTCAATTGTTTATTGATTTTTCTTACGCATAAAACAATATAATGATAGGAAGCCCCTTCATATCTTTGTAATAAACCCAGTCAACTTCACTCAGATTAACACTTTTACTACTCAGTTTATTCATACAGAAGAAAACATAAATGAAATATTTACGTTCTAATATCGTAATAATAATGCAAAATATGACAACCGTACTAGTTTTTGTTTTTTGAGTTTAACTTAATTTTAAAAAGCTAGGCAATTACCGGCTTAAAGGGGGATGGAAAAAAAAACCAGTGGCGGGCGGCAGCCTCTTTTTCTGGGGGGGGGGGGGGGCAAAGGGTGAAATCGTGGGGGGGGGGGGGGGGGGGCAAATATGAACAATTTTGGGACCATTTTTTATTTTCCAAAACCAATTTTGGCCCGAAATCGCTGATTTTTTGGCCCCCAAAATCACTGAATTTGCCCCAAATCCTCATTTTTTTTCGACCGGGGGGGGGCAAAACTGGGGGGGTGGGGAAAAAGGAAGGGGACAAAAAAAAAAATGGTGGGGGGGGGGGGGGGCATCATGCCCCCACTGCCCCCCTGGCGGCGCCACTGGGGATTGCCCGATTTAATTATATCAAGTTTTGACTGACCTCGACTCCAAGACCCGATCTTTAAAGTTTCGCTCCTAACATCACCAAGCAAACATCCGTTAGGCCTAAGATTTCAGAGGTAATGCGAAACTAATAATTTTCTTCTGACATCAAAATTACCACTTTCCAAGCAAATCTTGGGATCCTAGGGAAGAGGCTATTAGCGATCGGGCCGGCAGCTTATAGATTTCTCTTCGTTAGATTTTTAATCCCTTTTCACTCTGAGATTATATCACCCTCTTTAAAAAAGATTTTTTTCTCCTCTACATTAATTTTATGCGTATACACAAAACATATCCGTTGATACCCACTTCATTTCTTGACTTCTTCAGTGGATTTGATAATTCATTCTCGGAAGCCAAATTGTAGTTTACCCCATTTTTGTGGTATCAATGAACTGTAACAGTAAACAAATTAAGAGTAATATCCCTAATGCCATTTAGCCACTTTTCAAAAATCCGGAGTGGACCACTTTCTTGAGTTTAGGGACGTAAGGGATATAGGATTACGCAATGCACCTTTATGTAAAAGTATTCAAAGTGTTTTATCTGATATTTTACAGTGTCCCTAAAGTTATTGACATATTACACACTTTACAAGTAATGAACCTTATTTGCAACTATTAGAGGAGGAAAACTGAAGCACCCATGAATTTCATCGGGTGTTAATTATTTGCCTAACCTCGTCCAGAAGACGACCGTATCTACATAAAGCGAAACCCAAAAACGTGTTATGATGTTTGTATTGTTGTTAAAACCTTTATCTTTGTTACACAGAAACGAGTGCTTTATGTGTGCGCCGTAGGACTTAAAGGCACAGGCAACAGAGATTTCACATAACAGGGTCCCTAAAAAAAATGGAAAATTCTGAGGTTTGCCTGATGTAAAGCTTCCATTAAAAATACCACCATCTGAAAGGATTAAGACGGGAAATGGTTGCTTTGTACTAAAAATGGAAATTTTTAATTTCGTATAGGAGCAACTACGAAATCAGCTAGTTTATTGATATAAGCAAGCCAAAATCACCATTTTCCTCTCTTTAAGACATTATGTAGCAAATACAAGGCAAGAGATCTTTTAAGTGTCTACCCGTATATGAAATCAATATTATGACACAATATCGGGTGCCTCAATATCTTTCGTTGCACCTTAACTCGCATATACAAATAGAATGATAAAGATACATGTATGACCACAAAATAGACACTAGAAAGAGCCTTGACGGGACGATATAAATGATAAAAACTCATGTTTCTGCATATCCATTGATATAACTATCAATGATATTTTATTTGAACAGACCATTGTTCGCGAAATTCATTACATATACGCCAAAGAAGATAAGGGTATCGTATCTTTATTCAATTTCACGTACAAGTCGAGGTTTAATATTCATATCAACCCCATGAACGAAGATGCCTTCCATCTAAAAAGGACTAAATAAACAAAATCTCCATCCTGCTAACATTTCCTGGTTCCTCTCAGTTCCATACCTGTTACTTGGATACTGTCTCAAAGACGAGAAAAAGGAGGATACAGCAGCCAGTGTAATATAGCAACCCCCTCCCCACAGAGTTTGGAGAACCGCTCACATTTATTGCCTTGCTGCAGATGTCCTGGGAAGACAGACTAGAGTAAGGACCACTAGGCGTTCATTCTATTTAATTCATGACTGAATCTGATGAGAGAGAGAGAGGGAGTAAGATGGGGTGAAAGAGAGAGAAAGGAGAAATAGAGATGTAGAGAGATAGAGATGGAAGAGAGATCGAGAGATATATAGATAAAGGTATAGATGGATAGATTATTTACAACATGAATGACTGGAGATGTTCATTGTTCTAAGGATTAAAATGGTATGGTTTGTCTGAGATAGGGACAGGCATGATTTTTTAAATGATAAATTGTTCAGGATATGTTAATTGGAAAGAATCTCTAGAAATAATTTGACACCAAAATGTGAGTGTACGATTATTCTAAGTGAAGTACATCAAAATAAAGACTGCGAGGGTCGTGCATTCTGATATGATTGTCCATAGAAATGTTGTGTAAAACTCGAATGAGATACTGTGATACCACACAAAAAATTGTAAAATTGATCTTTTGGTGCCCATATTGGGTCAATTTATCCAATGCATCACTATCTTCTTCACTGTAAAATTTGAAGTGAAAATTCCACCATTAAGGGGAATAAAGCAAATGAAAATTATAGGAAAAAATTGGTCAAATTTGCCGTTTTGCGTCCATTTTAGGCCATTTTTGAGGAAAAAGGCATTTTGCCCAATCGGTAGCAAAAAATTGGCAGCGATCCTGGATTCAAACTAAACTTGTTTTTGATGGCCAAAAAGCATGAAGTTGTCGTCAACCCAGTCAGAGCGTTGTCATCCAAAGATTGTGGTTTAATTGCCATTTTCCCCAAAATGGCCTTTTTAGGATTTTTTGAGTCAAAAAATCTATTTTAGACTACGGTGATTTAACTAAAAGTCACCAAAAGTACCAAATTATACTTTGATCCTGGACATTATGTAGGTCAAACAACCAGAAACAAAAAATATGCATTATTTTTGTTTTTTCTAACAATTTTTCTGAAAACCGCATTAAAAATAAAGTTTTTACAGGTGAAAATGGCACAGTGTTACATGGACATAATATCAAGTCAAGTTATAGCGCCCTCGCTCAGCATGCCTGTCTCTATCAAAGATAATTACTTTAAATCTTTTAACCACAGGAGGCATGAATGGTTCAAGGTCACCCGGGGTAAAAACATGACAATGTACAGTTTATCTCAACATGGGCCCGAATTTTCACGTGTAAAGATAGAAATGTAAAATACATGGTATGTGATTTGTTTGATATTGGGGGATATAATAGGGAGATTCTGGTGTTAAGCCCACAGGGTCTATGGGAGATCAGCCTTCTGTCCCTATGAGATATTTTACACATAAAAGTAATGTACTTCCTGTTGTAACAGTTTGCACCAATTCACGAAACCAATCGGATCAATATAATGATACCCCCATTATGACTTGAAGTTTTTGGTTGTCGTGCAAACACCAACGGTTGTAGAATAGGAAACTATACACTTTTATCCTAGAACCAAATGAAACATGGACTGTCTTATTAAATATTTTAACCGTGTGAAACATAAAGTTACAAAAGTTGCCAGTAAATTTACCCCTTTCCCTTTCTCAAAATGCTCAAAGATGACAAACATTGCATAATCAAGATTTGGAATCAGCAGGCCCGTGTTACTCAGAAAACCTCAATACATTTGTGAGATCTTTGTCAAGGTAATATGGACCTACCGCAGGATTATAAGTATAGAAGATATGTGTAGATCGGTATAAGATATCTTACTATTTTTTGCCATATGCAAGCCTTCTTCTGCGATAACGAAGCATGAAGTTGAAAGCTGCTAGTGGCACGTTAAATGGTGTGGAATATGTCGTATGAATATTTACAAGTAATTGGCAGCGAGTGTAAATTGGAAATGTAGGTCATGTGCGTGACCCGTTAATCAAACGCATGACAAGTTGATTGGGGTCCTTCTTTTAAACAGTGCTTCACATGATGCCATTATTAGAGAATATGCTACCAAGGAATTTTCGTGTTCTTTGATTTTTCTCTTTGATGGCAATGAATATATTAATAATAAAGGTATGATGTTATCATGGTTAATGTTGATCACAATCATATATTCACATATCTTCATTTAAAATGACATTATACCAATTTCATTTTTGTCGCAGACATTGTCAATGAAAAGGACTTGCTTTTACTTTGGGACAAAGGCCATTTCACTTCAGCAATCATCAAATTGTCACCTGCGATGACAAGCGTTCTAACGGACTTTGTTTTTTTTTCTTCAATTTTTGGAGATAATGATATTGCGAAAATTTAGCTTTAAATGATATAGGATTGTTATGGTTTCTATTTTCTTTGACATTTAAAACTTGTCACTTCTGTATGTTTTTTTGGGGGGGGGGGGTCAGAGTGCCAATATCTCAAATGACAAAAATGGCAGTTAGGAACCTCGTAATATATATCAATGTGTCGAAACAGGTAACAAATATAATCGTATCAAATGCTTTGTACCTAACCATACAAAAAAAATACTTGGCCACATATTTAGTTCCTTTATGCCCTTTCAATACATTCAGAAAATAAGAGCTAGTCAGACAGTAGTGAATTTAGTAATCTAAAGCTAGCACTCGAATGTTAATTTACCTTACCAATATATCTGTTGAAGACATATTAGAGGATTCAGTTTATGAAAAGACGATAATTTAACCGCCTCTTATAAACTAAAAAAAAAAAAAAAAAAAAAAAAAACAAACAAAAAAAAGCACAAATGTAAGGTTTAAAGGCTGACTCAGAGATTTTCCGATGAGGGCGCACTCATTTTTTTCAAACAAATTGGGGCTTTTTGCATATACATAATGCTTGTCCATATACTGTGTGAAATAACTAAGCTCAAATCGATGTCCTCCATATAGAAAATACCGGTGTAAAGAAACAGAGTGTCCCCCATGAGAGAGTGTCCTAGGTACCATAGCAACATGTACGGAATAAACCGTGACCTTGTAGACGAGGCCTTTTGGGTACAGTACTGAAACAAATGATGCATACAACATTCAATGGAGAACACAATAGACAGATGGGTCGTAGGACACTCAGTCACACGGACACTGTATTATATGACACCGGATTCGGAATTTTTGTTATACACGGTATCCTATGGCACTGTTATACTGTGCATAAATGTTCTGGATCAATTTAACCTCCAGTAAAGCGGATTCCCGCTTCACACTAGAGGACTCTGGTACCTAGAGCGATGAGTGCAGGTAACAGACCCGGGATGATCCCCTACTCTTTTCGATGAGGTCTGCAACTTTTTACGTGCTCAGGATTGACTACACTGACACACGGGACCAACAGCTTTACATGACTCTCCAAACCATGAGGCGCCGGGCACCCTCTGCAAATACCTGCACATTCTACGCAATGGGTGGGAGCGAGGAGAAATTCCATATTCACACTACATTAGTGCTGCGTGATTATGCAATTCCCCGACCTTATAGGAACTATTTGAGTACGACCAAGAAACCCGATTCTCGCGGGGCTCGAACCAGGGCCGCTCGGTCGTTCTTATACACTACCGACGGTTCAGCGCCTTAGACCGATCGGCCACCTCGCCCTCGTTTACTGCATGAAAACAGAAAATTCGATTCATCTCTAAATTTTGAATTAAAAGCATTTTAGGTGACTATCCTTAGTTCTAGATGACTATTTTTGATTACTACACGCACAAAAAAATATATTTCAAAATCTCTGAATCAGCCTTTAATGTTAAAGTCCGCGGTTTAGCTAAGTTAAGTTTATATTTAAGGGCCAGGATGAATGGGATCTTCCAAAGTAGCTCTCTTTATGTTCGAAGTTGTTTACAACAAGAAAAGACAATTCGCATTTTCCCATGAATTTGGTGTTAGTAGTTAGTATGCTTTGATATAGTTCCAGTCTATTCATGTATTGACTTACGGTAAATACAATACACACGAAGGACGTGAACGCATGGTGATAGCCAGAGGGCGCCGTCGTTAATTTGCAGATGTTTGAAGTCGGTCTCCATGGCCTCCGTCAGTCGCAAGGACTATGGATAAAGCGCCACATTGAGTCACAGGTTCGGTGAAAACAGCGACGTCTGTGGATGAGAGGCCAATCTAGAGTGGCAGTCTTGCCACAGGTGCTACATATATGGGATGTCACAGCTGGACTATCCAAGTATCGGTGCAGCTTTCTTTTAGCTCGCTGCTTCTCAAACTTCTGATGATCTGTTGTTTCCAAGCTCAAGGTGTTGCTTCACTGTTCTCCGCAAAGGTGACGATTGTCAGCAATCTCCCAGCACCCAATTGTCGAGGTTCAGGGTACAAATATCACGCTTACAAATATCCTTGAGCGGAGCATGGGTCGACCAACTTTTCTCTTGCCAGATGTTAGCTCAGCATACATGATAGCTTTCGGTTAGACGGCCATCCTCCATTCGACGGATATGGCCCAGCCATCGGAGTATGCGTTGTCTAAGAAATGGTAGAGATGGTCGGGAGTCCAATTCGAGTTCAGAGCTCTGAGTGTGGCACCATGTCCTTCCAAGTGACACCCAGTATGCGTCTAATACAGCGCCGATGGAAGCTGTTGAGTTTCGTCTCATTTGCCGAGAGTAGGTAGTCCATGTCTCAATACCATACAGTAAGGTGCTGATGATGCAGGAGTTGTAAAAGGCTGACATTTGTCTTAATGGACAGTTGGATTTTCCCACAACACCGGCGTTATAAGCCGTGCAGATAGCTGCAGCTTACTAAATGCGTGCAGATTTCTGCCATCGAGAGACAGACTGTCACTGATGTGGACCCTAGGTGAGGTGAAGTCCTGACACCTCAAGTGTGTAATTGTCTATTGTGATGACAGGTGGTTCTTGAGCAGTCTTGGGCAAGGACCATTGGTCTTCTTCAAACTGATGACAATTCCGAAGTCCTTACAAGCCTGTGAGAAGCGACTATGAGCCTGAGTTTCCTGCTTGGAATGTGAAGTATGGCAGCAGCATCAGCCAAACACATGTCACGATCACTATCTGACGACCCTTGTCTTAACTCTATGCGTGCAGGATTGAAGAACCGACCGTCAGACCTGGTGTGCATGTAGATGGCTTCTGTGGCTTACCGAATGCTGCTTCAGATTACTGAAAGAAAATCCCAAAGAGCGTTGGGGGCCAAAACACAACCTTGCTTAACACCACTGCAAATGTCAACCGGCTCTGATAGGCTGCCGTCAAACTGTACCGTTGCTTCATTCAGTTGTGGAAAGATCTTATGATGCTCAGAAGCCTTGAATGGAAACACCAATCTTCTGGACGACTTGGAACAGTCCAATCCTGCTAACCAGGTCAAAGGCTTTGGTCAGTTCTATGAAAGCAATGTAGAGTGGCTTCTGTTGTTCTCCTGCACTTCTCCTCCGTATGGAGGATCATATCGATCGTAGATCAGCCAGCACGAAACCTCACTGAGACTCTGGATACACCCTTTCAGCCAGGACTTGAAACGCATCAACGCAACACGGGCAAAACCTGCCGCATCTAAGGAGGGAAATACCCCTGTAATTGTTGCAATCAATCACTTCTTTCACCTTTGTTCTTGTAGATGGTGATGATCTTTGAGTCGCTCATGTCCTGTGGCACACTCCTTCCTCCCAGTATTGACAGAGAACTACATGTTGGTGAAGCAGAGATCTTTTGCAGCATTTGAATCAGTCTCGTGGTATTCCCTCATTCCCCGGGGCTTTTTCGGATGATAGACGACTGTCGATGGCCATGTCAAGTTCAAATCCGCTGTAGGTACAGCATCTAGGGCAGCCTTGTTAGGAAGACTCTTGATCTTGTCAGGGCTGGATGTTTGACAATCCCTTTGTTAATAGAGCTCAGAAAAGTGTTCCACCCAGCGCTCCACCTGCTTACTTCGGTCTGGTGACTTCACCACTAGATGACTTGAGGGGCGCTGTTTTGCACGAGATGGCCCGACAGCCTTCTTTATTCCATCCTACATAGCTCTGATGTTGCCCGTTGCAGAAGCGTTTTGTATTTCTTCGCTCAGCCCCAGCCAGTATTCATTGGTACACTGCCTTGCCTTCAGCTGTGTGTGAACTTCACTTTAGCTGCATTGAGCACTTCAGGTTGTTTGTGTGGAAAGGTGAACTCTGATACTCCCTGAACGCTGCTCTTTCGGCTTCAATGACTGGAGTTTAGTAAGCCGACTTGCCTCAAACCATCGTTGTTCTGCTGGATTTTCTTCCAAAGATACCGAATGCTGAGCTCTGAATTGTATCCTGAAGACGAGTCCATTTTCTGTTTGCAGATATCACCTGAGGACCGCCAACCCCTGGATGCTTTGATGGAAACAGCAAATTGATCAACTCGGTCCGCGTGTGCATCGTGATGGTATTCGATGCGTGGTGGTACCAGCATTGGTTAGAGCGGTGCATCCTCTTTGGTTGCAGTCGAATCTTAAGCCGACAAGGCATGATCCTGTATCACATCGGCACTATGGTAAGACCTGAGTGAGGTTGATGGCATGATGAAAGATCGCCTTGTGATGACCAGGTCAAATTGATGCCAGTGCTTGGAGCGTGGGTGACGCCAGGATACCTTGTGCTGAGGTTTGGTCTTGAAAAAGGTTTGGTCACACATGTAGTTAGGAGAACAGTTCAAGAAGACGTCCATTGTCATGTCTTACCGACACCAAACAGTTGTGTCCAAGCAAAGATGGCCAGGACTCGTGGTCAAAACCCACTCTCGCATTGAAATCAACCAGGAGAAGGAGGTGTTCATCACTTGGGATACCTTTGATTACGGCTTCAAGGTTGTCATAGAATTCATCCTTGGCTTCAGAAGTGGAAGTCAGGGTTGGAGCAAAAACACTGATGAGGGAGACTGGGCCGTCGCTGGTGTGAAGGTCAGAAGGCGTTCTGATCCACCGTTACCAGGCTCCACTGAACTCAGTAAGGAGTTAATAACTGCAAAACCAACGCCGAATTCACGAGGTTCTTCTGCTGATTTCCCTTGCCAAAAGAATGTGTAGTCCTTTTCCTTAAATGTACCCGAATCTGCTAGACGTGTTTCTTGTAAGGTGGCTATGTCGACTTGAAGTCTTAGGAGCTCATTATTAATGATGGCTGTCTTGCGAGTATCATTGATATCTTTGAGATTGTCACTTAAACCAGGTGTCATGGTACGCACATTCGAACATCCCAGCTTGAGGGGAGTTGTCTTCTTGGGTTTCTTATCTTGATTGCCAGGTGCAGTAGTTGCAGTCAGCTTTTCATGAATGTCTCCACTATCCCCATGCACCCTATGAGCAAAGAATGCTTTGCTATGAGGAAGACTAACTGTGGCGGGACAGCCAGAGGGCGCCATCGTTAATTTGCAGATGTTTGAAGTCGGTACACCCCTAGCTATTTAGCCACGAGTTCGTCCACTGGAATGTCATACATTTAGTCGGCGAATCCCTGGCGTCATATCGCAATTTTAGAGTATCACGCACGCAGGAAAATCCGCTTGATTTTCGGTCAACGTGACTTGGGCTTTTACCCCCAACGCATTTGTGTCAATTGATTAGGAAACTTTAATGTAGCGGAATTTATTTGGTTACTTTTTGACCGACTCGGGGCATATTTTGTCTTTGGAAAACTTTATTATTACATTTGACGTTGATGGTGTAATTCGATACTACGATGCCTCCCTCTGCTTACGGCTACAAAGAAAGCCTGACTCTTGAGGCCCTCTTCCTTCACAAAATGTGATTTCGACTTCCATGTAGATTTCAACACAACCAGCTGTAAATGCGAAATAACAACGGACTAACGAACGTCTAAAAGTTATCTTGCGTTGTTTACCACATACAATGTTATCGTATTTTTCTTCAATGTGAACGAAGTATCTTAAAAGACTATGCTGTCTCACACTATACTCTCTCTATATGTAAAAAAAGAGCGAATTCCCACTCCTTTAGTGTGAATAGTCGACTGCAGGTTCACCACCCAAAGGTATATTATTTAATCTTTAAAGCGATTTATTGGTATAAATCTATCGGCACATATATAATGAATATCCCTAAATAAAACGTACCAGATGGTTTTCATGGCCATTGGAGTATTCCTTGCGAAAAAAATCCAGATTTATTCCGACCAATATACACAACTGTACAACGATCATGGAAGCTACCATGTTAATCCCTGTGGTATATTTACAACGCCGCATGCAATACCGAAACAGAAGCCAGCAAAAATATATCCCATACGCGCATATATCACGTGCAAGTTTGCCACAAGCCTCATCCTTTTGAACTTCGTTGAGCACACAAAGGATAGGAGCGAAGTTCGTTTAGAATTTTTTATTGCAAAAAAAAAAACTACACTTTTTAAAACCTCAGTGATATGAGAAAAATGTTAAGAGGGGTGTTTAAGATATCATCTTGTGATTAACAAAGGTTTTTGTTGGTCAAAACACTAACAATCCATGAAAACGTGGACATTTGAAAAGGGGTCGCGTAATATTTAGTTTTATCGCAGTCGCACTGTAAGTCGCACTGAAGCTGTAATCTCTATACAATGGATTGGCTACACAACAGTAATTGTATATTAGATGAATGGAGCAACCGTTGGGCATCTTGGTCTACCGAACACAATACCATTCCAGATACACCTGTTTAACAGAAGTTGTATCCCGGGTGCACGTTTTAGAGACATGCCATCCCATACGCGCAAATATAATGAGCTCACTGAATTGGCTTGATTCTGTAGACTGTTATGTCGCTTATCCACATTTCAATGAGAACAATTTTGTATAAATGACCGGCTCTTAACCACCTGCTTGGACTCTTTTTTGGATGACCAATATGGCTATCAGTGCTTCAATTACGAAGCCCAGGTTTCCAATCCATTGTATAGAGATCAGTGTTCGAAACCCACTAATGCTCGGTTCAGCAATCTACGTACTTTTCAATGTACCAAGTAGCGCTTCTTTGTATGATGCAGAGTTTCCTAATTTTATTTTAAAAACTATATTTCTCAAGAATCCCAGGCTCATTTTATAAAAATTAGGCATAAATGTATGCCATTTTTGAAAAAATTATACATTTTAAAGGAAAACGTTAAATTAAAGCTGTGTTTTCAATTTCAATGTTAAAAGTAAACGCGATAGTCTTTCATAGTGGCCAGAACTTGACTAACCACCGATCATCTTTCAATTGGTTGTGTGAAAGACTAAACATGGGTTGTGGCAAAACGATAGCGTAAAAAATAAACGTGGCGGCTTCCTTAAAATCGTCTATGCTTCGAAAGTTATGCGGGAAAATGGTGTTTGCAAACCATCTGACTATATTTAGGATATTTCAGTATATATGTTCCGATAGATTAATACCAATAATCCCTTTAATAAGGGTGAAAGTGAAAATGGTTTCGAATTCACTATCGAAAAGGGAGTGAACTTTGTTCGAATTTCGTTATCCTCAGTCCTTTGTCAGAGTGATTTCACAAAATTTTCATTCTTTAAGTGTGATTTTCGTACATTCATTTTAAGAGTGATTTTCACTTTTGTAAGAGTGATTGCTATACTCTTGCAAGAGTGATATTTACTCTTAAGTCTTTCACTCCATTTTTGGTTAAAAGAGTGATGTTCACTCTTTAAATTGAATTGCACTCCGTTATTATTCTTACGACAGTTGAAATTCCAATCATTCAGTGTGTTCTCTCTGTGAGCACCCGTAGGAATGGTCGAGCGGTCAAAACATTCTCAAAAAGTTGACTGGTGTCTTGGTAGAGACACTCAGTTCACACACAGTTAAATTAGGTTGCCCTTATTGTTTCATGGTTTATTTCTTTCGCTATAAGTTAAAGTAATCGTCCCCTCATTGTTGATTCCAGTTAAGAGTTATGATTAATAAAATACAGCCTTGATAAGGGCTAGCAACATATTATATCCATACACTAAAAACAAAATTGAAGATCTCAATAGAGAAAGTGGACATTCAACACTTTCTGTAAAATGAAGATCTACAAACTCAGCTCGCTAACGTTGATGGTTGCGAATTGTTTAATAAATCTTATTCTATTTTAATTCCCGAGCTTCGGTTATTACCAAGCTACTGGTTTATCTTCACAACTCGCCTTTAGGTGCCTTAACTATTCACGATTTCAAACTCACACATTTGTTCTGTGTGAAAAAATGATGGGTGGTAAATCATTATTCAACTTGTTTTTCTTCTCGATTCCTAGTTTCGTGTATAGCTCTGTGTCGTCGCTTTCGGACATTTATTTTTCATCTTCATTGTCTATTCTCTTTTCATTATTACCGTACTTTTACATCACCTTCGCCTCTTGCTTTCTCTTGCTCTGGATATTTGAAAAAAGACATCAGCGAAGTTTATAATTGAAAAGAGTTCCGTCGTGTTCTCGACGATTGGTGTGCTTGGGATTCAAGTTGAGAACAAAGTATCGACTGTAAATAATCGATAAGTTAAGCTTCTTTTCGACACAACCTGAGCTGCGAAACAATATATAATTTGTTGCCTATACAATGTTTACTGCATCACCATATCTAATCTGATAAAGATTGAATTTTATAGCATTTAAAAGCCTAAGCAAAAAGAAGATAATCAGTGTTCATACCTGGAAAAGGATATGAGCAAAAATTACTTTTTAAATCCAAAATCATTAAATGATGAAAATAATATTCAATTATCAGATTGTGAAATAAGGAGTGTTTGATTTAAACGAAACAAATAATTCTAGTAACCTTTTTAAGTGCCCTTTATCACTCACTGCATGCGTGTGTCAAACCACATGGGGGCAACAGCTGTCCGACACACACCGACGTGTTGACCGAGTTAGCGAGAGCAAAAGAATAATGAATAGTACAAGAAAGGAGATGACAAGTTGTCTGTATTTTAAGTTTTGCTCGTAAGTCTGTTATTAGCTGTGATCCAATCACACCACGATATTTGCGATCTAGTTGATAGGCTCAGGTCCCAGTACTTACTTGTGGCGCGTAACTGCGGAACGTATACTGCGAATATAATTACTTACCAAAAACGTCTGGTGATTTCGTTTCAGGACGGATCGACGATTAGCCAGCTATTTTTGGTTACGATCGAGCCATGATATTTTGATAGGAGTACTCCAATTGGCTAATCGTTAACAACGTACAGTTCATTCATCAAGTCAAGGCAGGACCTAAAGTAAACTTACGAAAATGTTATACTACAGCATAAATGATAAACCAACATTTGACTCACAATGTTTTCAGTACAAAGACATCTAATCAAAACATCTAGACTTTGAATCTGCCAGCTCTACCGGTCGGTCGGATGTTTTTTTTTTTGTCTCAAGATCATGAGATTATTTTAATTAACCATATCAGCGACGAGACCGTATCGAACCCCTCCAGACTTGCTGGGGGGGGGGGGGGGGGGGGTTCTATTCGCAGTATACTACCCGTTGGACACCAGCACGTTAATGGGAAAGCGGGACTATCCAGTTGACTGAGAAGAAAACTAGTGCACAACTTAACCTCAAGTAACGTTTGTAGTAAGAATTTGGTTGTCATTTAGGTTCAACTGAGTTGACATATAAAAGTATGCATTTTTGGAAAAGCCGCCAATGCATGGATGTAAAATAACAGGAAACTTTTTATTTCTTTTCAAATAATCACCAAACCATTTGTCCTCACCCCTTTCAGTATATGCACATGTTAATTGTCAATTTTTATCCACCCGAGAGATTCTTCCAGTTAAGGGGCGGACTTCAAAACTCAAACACGCCGGTTGTCTTGCGGTCATGGCGGTGTATGTGTAAACGTGTTAATGTTTGGAACATGCAAACTGTTAGAACTTGGAAGAACCGGACGGAACCAGCAAGAAACCGGTGGTTGACTTACGGTTCATGGCGGCGGCGTAACCGTGTTTAATTGTTTGGAACAGTAGAAACCTGATCAAACCCTGAAAGAAACGGGCGACGAGCGATCGAAACCAGGCAGCAAAAGGCGGTTGAGTTTGAAGACGTCCCTAAAACTGTTTTCCACCAGGCCCCTGACAGTAACTCAGCAATTAGGGGCGGCTTCAAAGTTGGCGGTTTATGGCGGTGTAACCGTGTTTAATGCTGGAACAATGGAAACTGATCAAACCTGGAAGAAACGCGGAGGAAGCGGTAACCAACCGGCGGTTGAGTTGAGTTTAAGCCACCTCCTCTTAACGGGGTTACCCACTTTTTCAAAGCGCTCAACGTGACTATGAGTTTGTGCAAAGGAAAAGAACCGGTCGGTATTAAAAAACCTGTGGCTGAAGGTACATTGAGCCGCAGTTATTTAGTGGAACCGTCTTAAGTCCTGCTGGCACTTTTTTCATTGGTGATCATAGGGTTACATAATGAAATTAACCAATCAGAGGACATGGTTTATATAGAAAAGCTTAAAGGTGCAGATATGTGTTAGCAGATTTTTGATTGGTTTACTCTGAGATAAATCATGTTATATCATGCAGTGAAACAATCAAAGATGCTTTAAGAAAGTAGTAGAGCTCATTGCAGTGGGCTGACTAAAATATAGAGGGTGTATGAGTCCATCCACAATGCACCAGTTTTGAGAAATTTCGAGAGGGTCCATCACTGCCGGAGCGGACACATTTCCACTGGGTATATGCGAAATCAGAAGAGTATCATATATATGTCCAGGGGCTGATGAGCCATTGATATCCAATTAAACTATTTAAGTTTTGGTGTCAATTTAAAGACATCCAAAACAACTGACACAAAGGAAAGGTAAATTTGTATAATAAAGTAAACGATGCTCTAGAGATGGACTCTTTTCCATAATAATACTATCCGCATTTTTAAACCACATCTACCAAATGATATATCACAAATATGAAGGTAATAATTTAAAGATATATCAATCAGATAAAATAGGGATAAGATGCTGTTGACGACACCCAATCGACTTGTAATCGAGCTGACAGACTGTAGAATAGGTGAATGAGCTCAGCCCTGTGTAAATGGAAGCTGCCTACCATATTTTAGCGACAGTCTCAAGTTTATCATGCCCATCAAATATAAAAAGTTTTATTCTCTGTTGCCATTGAAGCGCCTTTCTGTTCAGGAATTGATAACCGAGTTAACTAACAAAACAGGTAGTTTAGTTGCAATTAGCCACTAGGATCAAAAAAAAATGCGATGATGAGAGCGCGAGCGGAGAAGAGAAAGCGAGCCGCCGTGGACGAGAGAGAACGTGAGGAGAGAGGGAGCGAGAGGGGGGGAGGGGAAGGGAGGCGGGGAAGGGGAGGAAGAGAGCGTACTGTAGAAACCGTAGATGTGGGGACATTCGCAGTGTTTTTCACTGTAAAAGTGTGAACCCCCAAAACATAGTGGGGTCATTTAGTGATGTTCCACGGTGATATAGTTAGGAAAGAGATTACTTTTTGTCATAGTGGGGTCCCTCCACTGCCAAAAAGTCCCCGCGTATATACGGTCGTTTTACAGAGTTTGAGAGATGGGATCGAGAGGGAACTGATAGAGTTAAGGTGTGATAGAATAGTGGGGACCATTAATGAGGACCCCCAAAATTGATCCCCAGATGGGGGGCGGTGGGGGTTTTAAAATAGTATGTTGGTCCCTACTATGAGTGAGAAGAGTTTTTTTATAGTGGAGACCATAGGCGAGGGTCATGAAGAAGAAACATTTTTAAATTAAAAGGCGAATGAAAAGAGAAAAATATTTCAGCACACACTGGCATAAACATCATGGTACATTACAAATCCCCAACGAGTAAAATAAAAAATTTCCAATAGATATTTCAATAAATATATTAAATTTGACTTCTCTAGGGCAAGCAGCGTGGAGTTCTGATAGGATTCTGCAACGGACTGGACCAAATCCTTCATCTTTATCGAAACAGCAAAATATACGATAACATTGGAGGCGCTAGTCACTTTTCAGGTACGTTGCAGCTGATGGCAGCTAAGCCCCATTCGATATAGGAAGTCGGCCAAATAAATCAAAATCACTGATCTCTACAAATATGAGAATTCCCATAAACCACAAACGACCTCGTCCGTTATTCATACATAAAAATTCAGAAAGAAAATGCTGCATTATAACATATCAAGATTTCGCTTTCGTTAAACCAATGACGTTTACAATTGGGATTTCGTGGCCACCTCTACCCATATGTTATCAAGCAAATTTTCTTATTCCAAAACTGTTGGAGCTGAAAAATAAAATATACTGTAAAGGTTATTTCAAATTTTCATATATGAATAACTGGCGAGGACGAGGTCGTATATAGGTCGTCTAAATGTTAAAGAGAAGTCAAAATGGGCACTATATTTGTTATCAATTTGAAGGGAAAATCATGGAAATTGCATTTGGTTAAACAAATTGGTGCACTGTTGAGATAGATGATGGAAACAAGTAGCTCCACAATGAGAACTTTTTAAACAGAGTTTGGCAACACGGTTTCGCGATGTCACAGACGTCACGATGGTTACGAGTTTTGCCACGGATCTGGCCATGCCTCTGACTGTGACAGTATGCCGATTCCCGTAATCAATTTTCACGTTCATTCATCACACTCAGTTTGGAGCTTCCGCGGATGGGAATATTACAATAGTTTCGACAGCCTGGAGGGGGACAATAACAACCAGTAACCAGTTTCTGCCGTGTTTCGGCTGAGTCCGATGAGGTATGGGATGGCAAGCAACATGGCAGATAGCATTGGCAGAACAATAATTTGACTCAATGTAGTCCAATGGCAGGTGCCCCTACGGTGAATGATGAACCACCGTGACGTCATCATATAACCGCGCCATATCCGCCCAATTCGTCCTGGAAAGCTGATTTCCAAGTCAGAAAAAAAATGCTTAAAAAGTTAATTTTCTCTTGTTTATTCACAGTATAAAGTGTAAAACATAATACCGTAGAGCGGCACTGGCACATTTACAAAATATGAATGTCTTCATATGCCTCAAATGATAGTCCTATGCCTTTGGAAAAACGAGGTATAGTTTTTACACAAGAATATAAAATAACCATTCCCCAAAACAAATAGGGACCTTGATATGAGGAGAAAGACATCCATGTCATTTGTAGGCCAACCTTTAGTTGTCCATATTAAATCAACAAATGTGTAATCTTACACGAATATTTTTTGACTCGTACTCACGGGAGATTAAAACCACAAAAGTTCTAGACCGGTCAAACATTTGCTAGCGTGGGAAACAGTGCATTCGGCGTGGTGTTCTTGTGTTAAAAACCGCCATTTTTCGTCGTCTGCTGAATTTAACGTCGCCGACGTTTATTACAAAATCGTTTCTGTTTACCCATAAGGGGGGGAAGCTGATTGGTCTTAATCATTTTCGGTGAGGGCGTTGTATATAAAAGCTTTACAACCATGCAAAATATCGATTTTGAAAAGTCTTGAGGGCGCGACTATTTTTCAAATGGCCAGTGTCTCTGTAAAACCAAGGCCACATCCTTTGCCATTTTGGATATCCCTTAACTGAAGGCATTGGGCACCCAATTCTATCCATTTAGACTCGCCATTGGTTTAACTCGTAAAAAATCTTTTTAAGTTTTTATTAATAATGATGGTTAATGCCAGCAAAATTTTCTTATTCTAGAACCTTCGGAGTTGGATAATAATCGCTTCCTTAATGTTATTTTATTGTTAGTGTTATGTAATACAGGACATGACGAGATCTTTATGCCTTTGGAACCACACATGACTGAGTCACATCAAAGCGGCCCAAATCGATTTGTGGATGGTTGCAGTATGGAGTTGCTGTAATCTGTTGGCTTTATGTGGTGAATTTTTGCGTATTACGAGGCTTGGGCCGCCCACTGTCTGGTAAATGGCAAGCGATGCGGTTTCTGTAGTGATTATTATGAGCAGCCCGTTATGTGATTTTTACTTCCAAGGTATGCTCATGACGCCAATAATGGCAATACTTTTTGTATGTTGGGAAGTACAGACTATAAACGTCTGCCAACTTATGTGAGACAGTCGTTCCAGGCGGCGCTTATTCAATTTTGTAAGTGCTTGATAACCAACGATGACGGTCGAAGCCTCATTCCAATTACAGCAACTTACACAAATATATAAACGCGAATTACGCAATTTTTCACGGAGTGAACCACAACAGATTGGGTGCTTTATGAGTATATATGACAACGTCCTCCTCCGTTATTCGTTCATAATTTTGAGAGAATTCGTACATTTTATTGTTGCTACATATGAAATTTTAGCAAGATATTTCTGAAACCTCCGTACCTTGAGTCAATTAATTCTCAAATTCTACCGCTTGCACTCATGTGTTTGCACATTTGTGTTTTTTGTTAATCTTGTCTAACTATATTTTACATTACAGACGGCAACTTCAACAAATTTCTAAATCGCGATTTTCCTGGTGTTCATGATTATTGGTGTCATGGGACCATCTACGCAGGCGCAAACAGTTGCGCATTCTCTGTGATGGATGAAGGTGAAGCCAAATATCTATGCAGTCGCGACCCACAATGTAAAGCATTTGTAATGACGTCACAGAAGACGTGGACAGGTATGTTCAGAACAGTTATTTTGGGCCCGAGTCCTTCCAGTTAGCACAATATATTTTCTTTAGTTAGGTTTCCCTAATATCTAATAAAAGCCTATTACAGTATCTTACATGAGCCAATAGAAAAGTCCAATGGTGACGCCATGGCAAACTACATATATGATGCAATCTTTGTTCTGCAACATAGTTGGAAAATCCCAAGTCTATCTAGAGTAGCTTTTCCAGAATTGTGTCTCTAAAACTTGTAAACATCACCTTGCTTCATCTCAATATAGAACTGTGGCCCCACGGCTTGAAATTCAAGCTTCTCAGGACCATCCCGGATCGTCACCTTGTACAATTCATATATAGCATATTTGCAAATCGTAGCTTTATTCTTAAGACCAGTGATGGGCAGAGCAGTCGACTGCGTCGTCCGATGAACGGAGTCCCGCAAGGATCAGTACTGGCTCCCACCCTGTTCAACTTGTATATTAGCGATTTACCTCAAACAGCATATCTCAAGACCTGGAGATTTAAGCTTAGTGAAGCCAAGCCCACCGCTACTGCCTTCCATCTTAACACAAAAGAGGCTCGTCACCAGCTTCAAATCAACTTCAATTGAGCGCCTCTGCCATTATATTATCATACACCATCTTATCTGGGAGTGAAGCTTGATCGGCAGCTTACTTATCGGCAGCACCTCGAGTGAAGCTTGATCGGCAGCTTACTTATCGGCAGCACCTCGAGTCAGTACGTGCAAAGGTATCTTCGAGGAATAACATACTGTGCCGCCTTGCTGGATCCTCATGGGGTGCTAGCCCATCCACTCTACGCAAGACCGCCTTGGTTCTGGTCTGTAGCGCTGCTGAATGTCCCGTCCCCCAGCAGGTTGCAATTGCTGCATTACTGCTTTCTTGTCCTACTTCATCTGAGTTTCTACCGGCGCTTTCAGGCGTTTGCACCTGCAGTGCTTCGTATAGGATATCACACATAAACTGGTTGAAAAGTCTCTGTTGGAGACACTGTCACCGAATCAAACCAGCTCGGTAGACAGAGACTGCGCTCTCGTCGACCTGTGTCCGATACGCTACGCTGCTAACCCCCCCCCCCCTCCAGCTGCCAATTCACATCTCACAGAGTGGGAACAACTGCCTGCTAGACACCCAAGACAATACCAATTCGCTATCACACCAGTGGCGTCAATCGCTCCCCAATCGCGGGGGGGGGGGGGCATGATATGGTATCGTGTTAGTGTAAATGTGCTCTCGCTCCCCCCCACCCCCACCCACCCCACCCTCGTATAACCAATAGAGCGCATGCGATCCCAGATAATGTTTTTTAATCCGTGTGAATTTAAAAAATATACCTTTTCAAGATTGTTTACCTTTTCAAAGAAACCATGTACGCGGAATCCCCTGCAATGAATCGCTTTCGAAAACACATAGAAGAGAAAAATAATTGCAAATTGTAGACAGATAGAATTTGCGAGTGTTTCCCTATACTGCCTACATGTATGATAAACGTTATTACATGAAAAAATCTAGGCTGATTGGGTTGGTTTTTGTTTGAATTAAACCATGTTAAATTGTTCGCGGAGAGTTTCATGCAATATTAGCTGCTCGGGGGTGTTTAGGGAGGGGGTGTCCCCCGCCCACGCGAAGCGTGGAATCAACTGTTCACTTTCCAATTTTTCACGTTCTAAAACACCTTTTCTTATGCAATTTTGATAGAAACAATTTGCACTCTTTAGCAGTGGTTCACTTCTTCTATGTATTCTACAATCTTCTAGTTATGGGTCAACGAGTCTTACAAAATTTAGTTGATGGGTTAGGTTTTCTTTGAATTAATCCCCTAAAAATGTTAATGAAGAGTTCCCATCAACGCCGCAAGGGTGGATGGAGCCCCTATCGCGCGGAACCCCTGCAATATTAACTTTCCAAACATATTTTCTTATGCAAATTTGTGACACGCAATTTGAAATGTACAGTGGTACAGCTTTATAATCTTCTAGATATAATCATCGGTCTTAAACCGCTGTTTGATCGATATGACTTTTTGAAGAGTTTTTCGATGTAAACGCTGTCAAGCTTTTTAAGCTGAGGAACATGGCCATCTTTTTAATTGTTTTGTGTTAAAACCGTCCCATTGAAAAATTAAATATCTTACGATTAATTTTATTTCTCCGATTGAACTGTAATTTTTCTGCCATAATCATAATCTCATTTTTTTACAATACATATTCTGACATATATACGCTTGAAAAAAGGGGAAGCAGATATGAAACAGTTTTTTGTACATCCGTCCATTTTTTCTCCCATTCAAATGGAGTTCACACAGTAGACCACTCATATGGGTCAATGATATTTTTCCTAAAAGTTTTTTATTGTGGCACTGGTATGAATTTAAAGTAAAACAAACCATTCTGTTTCTCAAAACAGAACAATATAAAGCCTGTAAGTTTTTTTTTCAACAAATGTTGCACAGAATATTGTACAATATCATATGGACGATAGTAAACTCGCATGGATCAATAGCAGGTTTTAAACAGATTTGAAACGTTTTTAGATGAAGTTGTCATTCCCTGGAAATTATTGTACAAAAGAAATTGTGATCAGATGAAACTTTCATTGCTCAATTCGTTTAGTTGAGAAATTCAATGACAATGTTTTAAAACAAATTTGAAACAGATTTATTATTCTGGAATAAGAGTTCTTTGCTTACAATATTGCACAAATAACACTGTGTTCTAAGGACACTTTAATATTGCTCTTGCCTTGTCTACAAAGTCAAGTTTCAAAACGTTATAACCCTAGCTTCTTGAGCTTGGCAAAGAAAGTAGGATGTTCTGTTGTAGTTTTCAATGAAGTTCACACACGAAATTGTCTTCAAAGTTATTCCAGCTTAGGCAATACACAAGTTAAAATAGTTCAATTTATAGAATAAAGTTTTTGAAAGAGATCTTGTTTTCACTATCTGTACCAGGTAATAATTGCTCTTTGAATGTTTACAAGTTTAAAATTATAATCTATATGAGTATCATTGATATCATTTATCTGATTCGCATTTACTCTTGTGAAGCAAAAGGTCAGAAAGATTTGTCCAAAATTATGGAACTGAAAAAAAACCCCGCTAAACTGTGACCTGGGGTAAATGGATCACCTTCAAATATCTTCCTCATTTTCTTTCTCACCAAATTTCCTTCATTTTAACACAAAAATAAAATATGCCAACACAGCTGTATTCTTGAAATAGAGAGGTTTGACCACCTAGGAGCTCCTAGGTCTAAAAAGGAGACAGTCATCCTATGAAAGGTTTGGCAACAGGCACACATGAAATCAACAAATATAAATAATCAAAACATATTGTTGGTCACCAAGGTGGGGCGTTGTCGCTTTAAATAGACCAAAGACTAAACCTATGTCCGGGGTCGGGGGGAAGGGGGTCGGGGCGTTTCTTGAACAAAGCGTGTAGGATGAACGTTGCAAGTTTTGTTATTGTATTCTCCATACAAGTTTTTTGATATTTTTTTTATTTGTTGTCGAATTTTATTGAATTTTTTAGGGATTGAGCGCACCTCTAGGAGAATGAGGCCTGTATTAAAAAAGGTGTTTAACAACCGTTTTTAGTTTTAATAAACTAATATGAGGTAATTGGGATAATTTTGGTGAACTAACGATAAAACCATAAATTTGTAATATTAATACCAAAGAAATTTATAACATTCTGTATTGAAACGAGTATATTACTCTTACTTTGAAAAAAAAACCACTTTTTTTTTCATATTGTATTAATTGCCTATACTTGTCCACCTCACTACTTCTATAAACATTGTTTTAGTTGAAAACGATTGTTACACATCTTTTTGGAATAAAGGTGTTTTAAAAAAACACAATTTGCGGCATGTTCCGCATTTTCCGCTCAACCGTATCAATTGGATGTTTTTCCCCACCATCTGCGCTGAAAATTGCCGAATCCGAGGAATTACGTACCTAAACAATATCCTGCTTATAATATATACCAGGACTTGCAAATGATATTAACATTCCATCATGAAGACGAAAAATACATGGCGTCCATTCTTTACTCTCTAACTCTCTCCGACCCTGCCATCTTTAACATTTCACAAGTCATACCAAATAGGCTAAAAAAGTAAATAATACCCGCAAGCGTTTGCAACCATATCAATGCTAATCATGCTAATGCGAAGAAAAATAGACTCAAGTACTACGTCGTCATATATCGAAAAAAACTCGGGCGAATTTAATTTCTATTTTGTTGGTCGTATTCCCAGTAGGCCTAATTTACAAAACCTAATTCTTACGGTTTTGTTGTAAATCTGGAAGTTAAAGGCGATTGGTGAAATAAGTTCCTTTCCTGATAGAGTATTTATACATGAAAGCAACAACTCTACTCCCGTATATTGAATGGAACATTCAAACATCAGGTAAACAAAACAAATGTTAAAAGGTAGAAGTCCGTCCGTGTTTCCACAAAATTTTTTAAGAAAATGTACACACTATGAAACGTGTTTATTTTCTAAAATTTTGCCATTTTCATTAAAACCAAACAGGGTTATTCTCCCAGACGCGACGCGGGTCATCCACGGCATTAAGTTATAATCATTAAAATTCCAGTTCTTAGAAAAAGATCATACCCGCAATGTTGGCATAGCCTATTTTGTTTTTGAAGAATTAATGTTCCACTGAAGTACGATCCTCTCTAAATTCAATGGAGTTGCTGAGTCTTTGTGCATGTGCTGTCCGTTGCAAGGTATGGTACAAAACTGGTCGAGATGATATTCTTCTCCTTGCGTATGAGGCAGCCTCTAAATATGTTGTAAGCGTTGGAGCCAACTCACTGTTGATTGGTGGGGTTTGAGAAATCTTGTCACCGGTGGACGAAATGTAGGGCACCTTGAGAATTTGATCCGCATATCGTGATGGAGAACCACATTTGTAGGCTCGCGATGCCGCAGCCCCCACGTGCATATTGCTATTGAATCGACCCGCCTCGTGCGAATCCGGTTTTAAGGTGACCCATTCCTTGCGTGGAGATTGCTGCCACTCAGGTGGTAGTTCTGTCTGGTCTTAGATGTAATAGAGAGTTGATCTGTCTTGGGGTATCTAGCCTGGCAGTACTCATGTCTGTAGAGATGTTGAATGGGAACTGTTAGAGTTAGCAGCGTGTCGGCAAAAGGGTCGGCGAGAGCGCTCTCTGTCTACCGAGTTTGTGTGATTCGTTGACAGTGTTATGAGGCAAGTGTGCTTGTTGTCTCCGCAGGGCCTATTCAGTAGTTTGTGCGTTGTGTTTTCTCTGCGAAGTACTGCAGGTGCAATGCCTGATAGCGCTGGTGCGATTCAGAGGAGTAGTAGACGGCGGCAGCCAGGATGAGTCTCAATGCTCGTGAGTACTGTGGCCAGCTTCTTTGTTGTGAGAGCTGTTGCACCATGCTGGGAGTCTGTGAGATGGTTCTGTGTTGGGACTTCTGAAAGCGGGCTGAGAACAGTACGGTGAATGGAGATGGTGTTCCTGTTTGCAAAAGCAAGGTTAGGGTTTGTAGACGTATTCCACCTTACAGAGTGAAAGGTCTGGTTTGTTTGGGGTCGAGGTGCACAAAGTTTTGTACACCGGATTTTGAGGCCAGTCCTCTAGGGGTTAGCTCCATCGGGGTTGGTTTTCCTGTAAACACAGGTCTGCTATGAATATTAAAGTCCGCCAGCGTCGTAAATGAAGGGTTGCACCATAAGTTGGTAGAGAAGTCTGCTTGGAGCCGATGGTTAGGTGGCTTGTAGAATTGGTGACATGGACACCTTCAATTTGGGTCGTTGCCCTTTCCAGGGTGGAGTCTGGGGTGTGAGGTTGAATGTGTTTCCATTGTGCTGAGTTACTAGCAAAGTGGCAATCCGGGGTAGACGCTATCGGTTGTGTGCAGCTAGGGTGAAGCCGCAGAGGGTCAGAAAGGGAAACTGTCAGTAGCTTGGTTCGGGTGAAGGAGGAATCGCAGTGATTATGCGTATGTGTGTGGTGTTCGATGATGTTTATCCGTGCCATAGTGAGTTGGAGCACTGAGAGGCCATCTGACTGACATCTGGTGATGCCGGCCCTGATAAGGGCACGCTTGTGCAGACTGGCTCAGATTAGTGCTGTCTTGGCGCGGGCATGCATAAAATACAGTGAGTAAAAAAGACAACAGTGAATTAAAAAAAGACCACAGATGTTCGCGTAGCTCAGTTGATATCATTCGCCTGAAAGACAGTTCTGGTGTCACCACGAGGGTGATAATCTTGAAGATGATCACAAAAATTGTCGTCATTTCTCAAACCAAAAAATAGGCCCTTGCACTGTAATCAGGTCTGGAATCCCTCTAGGTACCGCGCATAGCGAGGAAACATTTTGGAAATATATGGAGTTACAAAAGATTGCAAACGTAATAAGTGTCATTGTCACATTGATTGTTGCGACGGGGGGAGAACCGACGGCCCCAGATCCGCTGGTATACAGGGGAGCGGTAGGCGTAAGCCTTAGTACAAATCGTGGGGGGGGGGGACATTGATATGTGTCCCCCACCCAAAAATCGTGGGGGGGGGACATGTCCCCCACCGATTGACGCCAATGATCACACATATGAAAGAACTCCCCATCTGGTCGCACCTTCCACGTAAGGAATTAATGGTCCCCTTGAACCGTACACGCACAGAGTTGTGTGTTTCAATAGCAATATGTGCCAATGGGGGCTGCGACCATATAGCCTGAAATGTGGCTTCCATCACCGACTGCGGATCACATTCTCAATGATGTCTACCTTTCGTCCCACCAGTGGAAATAGACTTTGCCAACCCCAACCAATCAACAGGACGCTGATCACAAATTCAAATTATTGCTGCTGCCTCAAGAAGAAGCATTACAAGAGTCGTTACTACACTAATCATACATTCAGTGCGAAGCGAAATCTGTCCCGTTCGCTGTGTGCCCTATAAGCCTGCGTAGGCCCATATGACTTGGCAAGAGGTCGGGGCCAAAATGTTTTGATGGATTAAGGCGAATTTTGAACTGCTGATTTTAAATCTTGAGATATAACGTGTCTCATTGGCATTTTTGATATAGAGAGGGGGGTTAATGCCAATATGGTTTTGCCAAAGTGAGTGTTCACGTGGCTGAGAACTGCACCCAGCAGCTTTTGTTGACAGAGGATGTGTTTGGGACCTTGTTATGCAATCATCTTCATCGAGTTGCGACTTGGAATCCTATGCAACATCCCTATTGAAAGAGTGTTTAGACATGTGGGTTCGTTTCCTCACCAAATTATTAACGAATCTTTGAGTTCTGGGATTGTAGCCTCAATTTCTAGTTGGCCCATGTTGACGCTTAAAACAGGGCTATGATGTGAGTGATCTTAAAATTTATCGGCCCATTGCGAACTTGTTCTTTATTTATTTCCAGATACTCTGAATGCCAAGTCTCATCTAACGAAAAGCCTATTTTGCATAAAAATGCCCTCTTTATTCTGATATGCAATCAGCACATCGCCGCAGTTTCAGATTGAGTAGGACGGAGGCAGCCAGTGATCGTTCTCAATGGCTCGTTTGAGTACTGTGTCAGCTTCTTTGTGTGGGAGCTATTGCACCATGCTTGGGCGGTTGTGAGATGGTCTGTGTGGGACTTCGGAAAGCGGGCGAGAACAGTACGTGAATGGGATGGTGTCCATGTTTGCAAAAAGCAAGGTAGGGTTGTAGGACGTATTCAACTTCCAGGTTGAAGGTCGGTGTTTGGGGTCGTGCAATAGTTATACACCGGATTTTGAGGCCCAGTCTCAACTCGGGTAGCTCCATTAGGGTTGGTTTTCGGAACCCCA
>JAMKCH010010035.1:0-37196 GCA_023653785.1 Ophioderma brevispina
GGTGGGGTTGGAAAGTTTGGAGCTCGCTTTCGTATTATCGGTATTTCTCATCCAATTGATATACCATTTAAATTTTGTAAGTGGTTCACACCACAAATACCAGGTTTGGGCAACGTCTTAAAATCAAATCTTAATAGCTCTTATCATGTTACCTGATGTGTAAGGTTTTAAGCATACATGTGCATAGATGTCTCAATTTCTGTAAACGCTTGCAAATTTTTAAAAACACCTGTTTTTGGAGGAGAGTAATTAAAAATCGATTTATGGTACCAGCCTGCGGTTAACATAAATCCAGTTATCGCGACCAGTGGTTCCCTTTTGGTGGTTTTGTTGTTGCAAATCACTACGCACTCCTACCCGTTTTACGTAGTTTTCCTTGTGGCTTTTGGGCTGCCCATTGTTTCGCGGGTATTTTTCGGCACTTGGTTTTTTCTACGGTTCTTCTGTCAGTGTTTTTAACCCTCCCCACCGTTTTCCTTATTATTTGCATGCTATGTCTGAGGCAATCTACTTTCGTGTATATCATATACTTGTTTTAGTTATAGGCCTTTATCTATATGTGGATTTTAGGGAGCATTAATTGCCTTTTTTCAAATACTAATCTGTTCAGCCTGATAATTGCTTATGCTATTCCGGCTGATTGTCCTTTGTGCCGTATCCGCGCACGCATATGTTTCATTCTTATTTTTCTGGTGTGCCATCTTGTAAATTCATTTGCCAATTCGTGTATCCACTTCACCGCGCGTTACAACACCGTTGGTTCCAGAAGCCGGTTGGTCCAGGCAATAGTTTCAATGCTAATCACCGTATTAACTACATAGAGTGGTCTTGTGCTGCTTTCAATCAACTTCCGTTATCGTTGCCAATTCGTGTTCACATTTGGGTCTGTTATTTACTTAATGTTTTAACAATGGCTTATATTTGAACTTGTTTAATCAAGCCGGTATTATTTTTGGCCTTGTATTAATAAAGGTTTGTATTTAAAACGAGTTTTTCTTTAACAAGATTTCTTTTTAAATGTTTACTTCCAATATCTGTAAGTCTAGGAAGTCACCCTTTTGATAGAAGGAAAATATATTTAAAAAAAACCTTGTGTCCACCTGTGGCTGTTTTTCTTTTTAAAAAAGGATATTCTTTTCAACATGTTTTTCAAATTTTATTTTACTTCAGTCTTTTTTTATCTTTTTATGATTTTAATTAAAAGTCACGCTTGATTTTAAAACAAGTTTCTAGAAAAGATATATTCTTTAAAATGTGTAACATTTTTAATTTTAACTTCAGACTTTTGTTGTTGATATTAAAAAGGAAAATAAGGAATCCCTACGTTTGTAGCTTCTAATATAAGCAAACATGGCCTGCTCGTTATCTTTAATTCCACTTTCGTTTTTTTCACTTAGTTCCAACTGAGACCCCATCGGCGGGGCGGGATCGCGTTAATTGCCTGGACCACCCGGGCTAATGGAACCTTTTGATCACAATGGACATCGGGACAATAGAGTGTTGCTTTGCCGGGACCAACCGACTTCGGGACCATGCGGGCTAAAACCATTCCACCTTGGTATCTGCTGTTGAATTTCGCTACGTCCCCATCTATTGTTTCCGGTGTGGATTTCAGGTAGCTACGTAAGAAGATGCCAATTGTGTAAAAACCACTTCTTATACCATGTCCATCAATTATTCCACTCCATTACGGTGTAAAATTATGTCAATTTATACCAATTCCACCTCTGTATCTGGTGGATTTTCGCTACGTCCTATACTGTTTGGTGTGGAATTTAGGAGGTAGCTAAATGCCATTGTGTAATTCACTTTCCGATTCCTGATGTGACATTAGTGAATTGCATGAATTATCATTACCAAGTGTTAATCATATATATTGCCTTGTGAAGGATTGTGCTAAATTCTATTACTAATGTGCTAGGACAGGAGTTGATTTAATACCTCGTGGTATGATGTTTGCCTTGCTGGTCACATGTGAATTGATATGAATTTAAGTGCTTAGATATATAAAATGTTCAAATACACAATTTGAACGATAAATGATTTTGATATTCATACTACTCAACTGTGTAAATCCTGATCTGCATGGTTGGTATTACCATATGCTTTATGGCTTGGTCTGATGTTTGCCTTTCTGCTCATGCTAATCTGATTTTAATGTTTGATACTCACCATATGCTTTTATTGCGTGGTATGTTGTTTGCCTTGCTGCTCATCATGTGAAATGTTTTGTATGAATTTATTGCTGAGAGACTATTAATAGGGCCTTGCTTGCCGCTGGCCATCTTTGTTAAAAATAGCACAAATTGACTGATAAAGGTTTGAGATTCATACTGCTCAAATGCTAAAATCTGACCTTACATGTTTGATACTATCATAGCTTTATGGTCTCGGGTATGAGTGGTTGCATTCGTGCTCATCATGTAACTGTGATGTAGGAATTTAATGCTGAGATAACTTGTAAATTGGTTTGCTTGCTTGTGGCATCTTTGTTAAAATAGCACAAATTGAAGGCCGATGCCTGTGGCAGTACATTAAAGGGGGATTGGCCGATTTAAGGATATGACGGTTTCATCTTGATAGAGTGGCCATCACCCAACAAAAAAACACCACTGTAAGGGATCGCGCCGATATTTCAATGGCGTTTTCATTGTTGAGAGCAGAAAAAATGATTCGTGAAGACCCTAAGTACTCTGTAAAATTAATATTTGGTTCTCGACAAATGGCGGTACATTTCGCTCATTACTTCACACCAAACATCCTTTGGCCCTAAGATTTCACAGGGTAATGAGAAAAATAGTTATGGGGCTTTCTTCTGACTACCAAAATGTTGACCCATTCAGGTAACATCTGGGCTTTCTGGGGACGAGGCTATAGCGATCGGGCCATGGCCTTTAAAACCGCATGATCGGGCGAGTTGGGGTAAAGAAGCCGCCAACCAATCGCCATTTTGCACGTTCCTTATCTTTACTGTGTGTGGAGAGGATAATAGCCTACTTTAATCAAATGTGAAACTGGAAAAATAGGTAGGAAAAGTTGTTTTAAAAGAGAATGATTTGTGTAGATGAACTTGGGGAGGGGAGCGACGCGCGGAAGCCTTCGCAAACAGTCGCTTTCCTAGATACAATTTCTCTTGCAAATTGAAATGTCCAATAGTGGCTGCACAATAAATGATAAATACTGTATGGGCAACAGTATAAATGTTGAAAATTGATAGGTAAGGTTTGTTTTGAATGTAGCATTGAAGCGTTCGTGGAGAGTTCAACCCCGATAGGTAAAACATCCTCAATGTTTAAAAAAAATCAAATTTGTGAGGAAAATTTTTATGGAGGTGGTAGATATAGTTTAGGGAGTTAGAAAGGGGAGTCTCGTTTGCACCCCCATTGAAATCAATTTTCTAATCAATGTCTCTATATGAGAAAAAATTGCGTATTTAAACGACTAGATATTGTACGGGACGTACCACGTTCAGAAAAGTAACCTCCCGTGGATTATAAAAAAAAATTTACAATGACATTTGTAAGAAGATTTGACTTGACCAAGATGTAAATTCAAACAATGATTTCAGTGCATAAATGAAATCGGATCAATCATTAATCACGGAATAACACAATTAACAATGCACAAAATTATTAGATTTCTTACCTATTTAAACATGATTAAACACACCTCAGTCCAATGAATATTAAAGTCAAAGGTTCTTGTTTGGGTGCGCATCAGTCTCTGTTAGAATAGCGTCCACATATAAAAACTTTGGGTGACACAATTCGTGCTAGTACAGTTCAGCTAGTGAGTTTCGCGTTATCGCAAAAAGTCCATTTGCTTAAACGGCCGATTAAATTGTTAGACTTGGAGAAATTTGAAGAACTATAATGCAACTCGTATATACATGTCCATACAGGTATCTCAGTGTGTAAAGGTGAACTCTTTGTAGAGGTATCATGGCAATAACAGGATACTGCTGGTATTCCAAAGCACCACAGTTTGTGCAAGCTAGGGGACAATTCTAGAACGTTCCCAGAATTGAACCAAACAAAATAAAGTTGTATAACTATAATGTTTACAAGTTCTCACCTTCTGGTTGAGAGGTCTACACTCGCTGAAAATTCTTTTTGTCAAAGGCCCAAGGGAAAAAATGACGGACAACACGTTGTCCTTAGCAAATTACCCATGATCCAAGCAACGCATGAAACTTCGCAATCCTTTCGTTCGCGGGAACACGCTGCAATCCTGTACCTGATTGTGTTTGCATAGCCAATTACACAAAGTTCTTATTTGTGCATCAACAGGGTAAATCTTCTCTAGGTAAACCAAGAACCTCTGTACAGTTCTTAGAATGGAGAAGATGAAGACACTGTGCTCCGTTGTCTCCGATGCAACATTTCTGAATGTTCGTACTCAGGAAGTTCTCACAATCTAGTCACTAGAGCTAGTCAAGTAGCTAAGTCATTGCTGATTGCACAACCGCAATGTTTTATATTAATTATTTTCAGTTCTCCCCACTCATAATTTATATGATTAAATGTAACATTGAATTAACATGATTAGTTCAACAATAATATACTTTCCGGAGTCTGTCACACTATGTTAAAAATTCAAAAATTGTCCCCATTACCATTTTAGGTAAATTCATGCAAAATTATGGAATCGCCATGCAGAAAACCAAACATAGTTTTCAACATATACAACGCTAGCAAACACAAAATTGTGTTCCCGAGGCCATGGTGAACTCTTGTCGATCAATTGTATTTTTATCTTGCTTCGGATCCAAGAGGTCAGCCATCATGGCCGCTCCAATGATCGTAACAAATAGGAACGAAATGTATACCCTAATATTAATTGTATAGCTCAACAAAATAAGTAATTATCCATTGATTTAAGTAAGAATATGTATGTCTTCAACCCTAAGGAACCCAATCCATTTGGTTTGAGAGCATCTTTAAATTCAATCTGCAGCGGCAAATTTCTCCCCTTCAAGAATCTTTTAAACCAGGAAATTACTTATGACTGGGATGTGCATCTCTAATAAAATAAAAGTCTAAAGAATGTTGGTTCCAATTAACCACACAGTGGCAATTGTTGTTAATAATTTAAGATGGCGGCAATATGCCCCAGTCTCAAACAATTTAAACCCTTAAAAAATTACCATATTTCTGTCGTATATCTAGACATTGCACCCAGAAAAATAATAATAATTAAAGTACACAAATGAAAATATGCACCGGTTTATCATCTCATTTACTGGGACCTTTAATTTTAAACAGTTAACCAAATACCTTGAAAAAAAGCTACAATTTATTTTTAATTATTCTTATACTTAAAGGATGACAGGGAGGAGATTTTTTTAGTATAGCATCCTCTAAATTCACCAACTGGATCGGTTGTAGACCACCTACCCGAGAACGTTTGGAAGGTGTATTGGACAAACCCTTTTTGAACTTGCTGGAGCGTAATCGTTCCAATAGAAAACCATGCTTTGCTTTCTGTCGTGCACGACAGACCAGAAAAACCTCAAAATCATTTCATCTATCCAAAAGACGGCGTATTCGGCTTTCACTTTCAGGCGGTGATCTAATACATTGGTAAGCATTCCAAATATGAAAAACCTAGGTCTCGAGAAAAATTGGGCGCTTCTTGCTGGAAATTCCTATGTCTCTTTAAATTACATTTTCATCCGATTTGTAGATTCGATATAAGGTAATTTCGAGTTTTAACAACTGCAAAGTGGAAAAAATTGGGCACGCCCATATTTGAATGTTATCACTCCTCTCTACACCATCCCTCCCCTCCCCCGCTCTTCTTCCTTTTTCTCCTCCTCCTCACCCCCTCCACCCCTCATCTTCCTTTTCGTCTCTCTCGTTCTCTATAAAGATACTCATGGCCAAAAAAGCGATATGAGTTTCTTGTAGTCGAAAGACATATATTCTTGATTTATTTCTCATTTTGTGACATATGACTAAATAATACCGTTACAGCACTTTTATGATTTTGCAGATCTCTGAGGCGGCCATTTGGCTACCATCTTGGAGCCGAACCAAAAACATGCAAGATGAATGGCAAGCGCTCATAATGGCTCTAGAAGAACAATTTTTTGTTTATGTTGTGAACGATATGGTGAAAAATCCATATTTCTGTAATGGCGATCCTAATTTCAATAAATTGACCTAAAAAGGCACCTTGGACAATTTTTGATTTTAACATGAGCTATTAATCTGTTTGCTACGCATTTTTTCTTGACATAGACAGACATCGATTAGAATTGGATTTAGGGGGTGCAGGTTATCGCAAAGCCCTAAAGGCATAAACGTATTGCAGGCAACGCGTTGCGACATTTTCGGCAACGCGTTGCGAGAAAATAGCAACGTGTTGCGGCTGCGTGCTGCCGACCCAATTAGAATGAGATTCTGTGACGTATTTCAAAAAATAACACCACAACGCGTTCAAAGTATTTCACAAGCGTTGCGCACTTCACAACGCGTTGCGACCTTCACAACGACGTTGCGAGAGGTTCACAAGGCAATAAGGGGTCATAACGTTTATGCGACATTTCGGCAATGCGTTTTGCGGCCCGGGCCAATCAAAATCAGGAATTTCTGTGACGTCGTATTTCAGAAAAAAACCCACAACGCAGTGAGGAATTACGTTATGACCTTATGGCCTTCACAGCGCGTTGCAAGCCTTAACAACGCGTTGTAAACTTCACAAACGCGTTGTGAAGGCCAATAAGGGTCGTACGTATTGCCGCACGCGTTGTGAAGGTTTTGCAACGGTTGTGGAATGTCGAACGCGGTGTGAGATTTATATTTTGAAATCACGTCACAGAAATCATGATTTTGATTGGCATACAACGCAACGCGTTGCCGAAAGTCGCTTTCTCACAACGCGTTGCGGCAATTACTTAGGACCCTTGCCGGTGGTCCTTCGCAACGCGTTGTGAAGCTGAAACGCAAGGTCACAACGCGTTGTGAGATTTATATTTTGAAATAAGTCACAGAAAATTTCATGACTTTTGGATTGGCCTACACCGCAAAGCGTTGCCGAAGTCGCAACGCGTTGCTACTTTCTCGCAACACGTTGCCGGCAATAGTAGGGCCTTATGGCTTGCGAGACACAAGAACCCCTCTATCCACTAATACACTAATAGCCTAGCCTACATTGCATTCCAAGGTTGGAAATAGTAAATAGGTATGAACGTTGTTACTAAAGTTTATTAGGCGTTGCCAACAATGTGGAACATGGTGACGATTATGAGGGGGAGTGGGCCACGGGAAGATGCCTCCCTCCGCGCAAGCGCGGAGCCCTTGCCAATATTGGTTTCAAGAATATTTTCTAATGGAAAAGCTGAGTCCCAAAAATACAAAATGGATAATAAATAATGATACCTTGGGTAAGTATATTTTGAATGGAGCAAAAATATCCTAATTTTTTTGATCCCTTCTAATGCCAGCTGGAAAGTTTTTGATCCCCTTTTGGGGACCTAATTTTTTATGATCCCCCATATATTTTCACCCCCTACCAGAGTATTATGAACACTAAATAATTTCCTTCTTATTTAAATTTGTATGATTTGGTTTTACACTTTATGTCCTGAATATTTGCGAACATTTTTTTTCTTCTCAGGATTAAAAAAAGGTTTTGGTTTTTTTTAATACGCAGAGAGCGGAAGGAAAGTAACGATAAGGATATTACTGACCCCTAGCGCACGTGGACATGACGAATAACAGATGTTTTGTACCCGTGACTACGGAGAGCAGGGACAGATACAAACGGCAGAGCGGAGCGTGAACTCGACCAATGTCAAGCAGAAGTCAAGGAACGTTTTAATGTTATGGCGTCGGCAAAACTCTGTAATAGCTACACGGGAACATGCACTTTCAGCGCTGGAAAAATGTAGAAATATCGAAGCTAAAGAGGAACTTGCAAAGAAATGGAATCTTTAAACCCCGATTACCTACAGGCTTTTCTCCTTCGCCCAATTTTGTATGAACATGTATATGCTTCAGATAGAACGAAGTGGAGGAGTCTCAATATATTTTGTTCAAATTCTTCTTTATTTGAATAAAATATTCCCAATGAATCGAGCATGAGCTATAAACTTAAAACAAAAGTTAACTGAACGGGGAATTCAACAGCTTCTTTTTCGCAATTTCTCAAGAAGTAGACAAATCTGATTAATAAATCATATTTGTGGCATGTTTTCTACAATTTGATACCCATTGTGAAAATTAGGTGAAATTTCATAGCAATCAAACACCGTTTTTAATGGACTTTGTACTGCTACCTGCTAAAATATGGCTTGAATGCCTAGAGTTCATTGTTTCCAAACCTAGGGTCCCGACCCCAAAATGAGTCGCGAGTTTTTGAGAATGAGCAAAGCAAACTTTTTAATTAAAAAAAAAAATAGGTCTCAAAGTTCGTTTGATTATTCGGAAAAGCAGTCATAAAGAGGTGCTCCTCTTCCAAAAAAGAAAAAGGTATCGGTACAACGTACACTTACTCAGTTTACCGATGTCAATTAATGTCAAGGGGAGCCATATGGACCATATAGGCGCGAAACCGGCGAAAAACGATAATACTGTTGTTTCTGCTAATTGTCTAGCTCTTTATCCCACATCTTCTGACATCTTCTACGGAAAAAATCGCGCCATGCATTGCGAAGATATTGCATTGGAGTCCATGAGAACTCCCAGTTGCACCAATGGACAAACCCGTGTAATAAATCATTTTCCACATATAAATGACCATTGACCTTTAGTGGGTATTCATATATGTGGACTAATGTTACTATCACATACAAATGCTAATTAACATCCTCTCTGGTCTATGGGAGCGGCCATGTTGCTAACAAATAAAGCACGTTCGCAATGGAATGTTAGAACTTTAGCGGATTATATAGTGTGCACGAACGAACTTTTACCGAACACTCAACAATATTTATAAAGGAGTCTAGGTTTGCCGCCGGGCACCGCTACTCCATTGCGATACACTGACGCCAAAGAATCCTCAAACCACCAACAAAGCGAGGTGCTTTTCATAACGTCACAGCATAATGCATGTCGTGTGATCTATTCCAGCACGGGGTCGTGCATGCACAATCAAGGGAAACCAGGAAAGAGCAACGCGCTGTAACACGAGGTTCCGATAGCCCTTGCGAAGTGAATGCAAAATAGGGAATATGGAATATCGGAACTAGCAAAACGGTATAATGGAAAGATGTCATGGATGGAAAATGTTTTGAAGTGTGGTTTTGCCTTGTGCATATTAGCACCGTCAAGAGCACTAAAGACGATGTTAGAACTACACCACCGACATTTTCGCGAATATGAACTTTGATCTATTAAACTATTGCAACGCAAAGTGTACTAAGTGTCTACGAAATTATTAAAATGGGAATGAAATGTAATTTGAGAATCTGGCCCAGGGTTAAGCTTTCTGTGCTTTGGTACACTGCAAAAACTGGAGTGTTAACTTTAACACCATGGGTGTTAATTTTAACACCATCCTGGAGTCAATACGGGACCACACCCACTGGTGTTAGATTACACTATGTTAGTGTTATATTAACACCAATTTTGGTGTTACAATGTATGATATGACACTGCTTGGTGTTAATTTTACACCACATATGGTGTTAATCATTTGTTTAACACTACCAGGTGCCAAATTGACACTGCTGGTGTAATTTAACACTGATCATGGAGTCAATACGGGACCACTCCCTCTGGTGTTAATTAACACCAAACTTTGGTGTTAACATTTATATTTGTAACATTTGATATCTTAGAAAATGCTTGATTTAGTTATTTTGTGCTTCCCGCTAACAAATCATAAACACAACACCAACATCCATAATTAAAACTATGCGGCAACACCGAGTGGTGTTAAATCCTAAATTTCAACACCAGAAACTAACACCAACAAGTTTGACACCGACTTGGTGTTAAAATTTTATACAATTAAGTTTTAAGAGTTATAAGACTAAAAACAGCATAAATCAATAAAAACAAGTGTCAATTTTCAGTTACCGGGGTCACATTTTTTTTTGTTTAAAGTTGCTCCTATTTGGATAAAAATGATGCCAATTATTGGCGGAGCTCATGGATCAAATAAGGAAATAGTTTTCAGTGTCCCAAATGCCTTCTTAAGAACAGTATGGTGACCCAGGTCAGCCCCATTGAATTCAATGGACGTTTACCTTCCGTGTGCCCCGCTGTGACAGGAGATATAGTCCCCCTGGAGTATGGTCCCCGTGGGAATTGTGGGTTCCTAGGGACAGTGTTCCCTGTCCCTAGGAACAACAGCCCTAACCGGACTAACAGAACTGAGCGGTCCTCCGGACAGTGGCGTAGCCAAGGGGGGGAGGGGGCCCGCCCCCCCCCCAATAATTGATTTCGTTCGGTTTGAGATATCCCGTCGGTTCACTTTGAAAAATTCAGTGTCCTGGCACTTGCAGGCCGGGTTGTCGGCAAGTCTAAGGTTTAAAGTTCAATGGACCGCGTGGCGAACAAGTAAAATTTACAAAACTCGTGTACAAAACTTAGCCCTCATAATACATTTAAAAGCATATCACACCCAAAATTTTCAGGGGGCTTCGCCCTCGACCCCCACCGGGCTTCGCCCCTGGACCCCACAGGGGCCTCTAAGGCGGCCCCTGGACCCTACCCATTTTCTCTCGGTTGAGATGCCACACTGCCCCCCCCCATATGAAATCCTAAGCTAGCCACTGCCGCCGGACCATGCCTTTCTAGGTTCATGTCTTCACCCCCTGTGGACGCCACTTTGTTCTAGGAATAACAGTCCGTACTTCAATATTTGTTTCTAGGTTTTATTCATTTTTCTTTTTTATTAAACGTTAAAAACCGAAAAACAGCGGAGCTTATAGTACGGGGCTTACAATATATTCACCGAAAATAATATTTACACAAGTTACCAATACTCAGACACAAGCAACAGATATGAAAACAACAAGGCAAGTAGCAGCAACAGACAAAAATATTTTTAAAAAGCACACATTAAAAATAACTACTGCTGATTAAGTTAACCTGCATGTTGTTGGGGAAGGGGTTATTGGGCTTTCCTTTCAGTTCTTATTTTTGGTTCCTCAAATTTTTTATATGTCTGAGAGTATATCTTTGGTTAAGTCTAACAGGGATGAGATATGTTGGTTGGCGCTCCGGAGTCTGTAGGAGCTTCTGGCCCGCAATTCATAATTAATTGCTCACGACGATCGCATAGGCTAGCAATACCCAAATCGCCAGAGGCAGTATCATAGTGTTCGTACTTACTGCTAAGTATAATCCGACAAGATCTTTTTTGGATCATCTCAAGCTGCTGGCTCTGATTTTGTGTAATGGACGGATGCCACATACCCGACAGGCGTACTCAGCACCGGCCTGATATAGTTTTGATAAACAGCCAAAAGTCCTCAAACTGGAGCAAACAAATCCTCGTAGCATATACAGCAGGAATAACCTTCTAGATGCCCGGCTTATCATTTCAGCCACCTGCTTATCCCATCGGCGATCTTTTGAAATATACACGCAAGCAGTTTATGTTCTTTCGACAGTTTTCGAGCGTTTTCGCCAGATAACATAAAGTTGGGTAATCTAACACTTTTTAGGAAGAATATGCATAATATGGCACTTGGAGGGGTTTGGTTTTTTTTTTGTAACATATCGTTATGATCACCGACCAACCACGTAGCGCCTTCTATATCTTGCTTGGAGTTGGCATTGTAATAGGTTCTTCTTTAATATTTGTCCGTCTCGCCCATGTAAGGTCATCTACAAATTTCCAACGTTTATTTGTAGTAACGGCAGCATCGTTGACAACAATCGTAAAAAATAATAGGACCACACATGTAGTACTGGTTGTGGTACGCTGCAAGTTTATGTCCTAGGGTTAGATAACTGGCCCTGTAATTTAACGCACTGGTTACGGTCCGAAAGAAAGCTGCTAATTGTTGGTATTATAGATGACCGTACAACAGAATCAATGATACTTACTTTACGAATTGCAACCGTGTGTTGATGCTGATCAAAGCTTTTGGAAGTCCCAGTAGCACACAGAGTAGTGAATTTCCATGAGACTCAAGGTCCTTTAGGGTATCAATTAGCATAATCTACCAATAATGATGATATAAATCCCTGTCACGTTTACATACTGACTGCTGTGCGGGTCTATTCCGACGAAAATTGGTCCCTAATCCACCTATGAGGAACGATTCAAAATAGACGGACCCTAGAATTTGGGGGGGGTGAGTGCTATGGGCCGCCGATCGTTAAGCGTTTGGCGGGCTTTGTAACTTTAGGAAACCGGAATTATGGCCGCAGTTTTCCACACTGAAGAAAACCTCCCTCTTGGAGCAAGTATTAAGATTTTTGGTGAGAGGGATCGCAATCTCAAACGCAAATTCCTTAATAGCTTGATAGGCCTATCTGTTTTGGATGCCCCGACTTAGATTCTTAAGCTTTTTGTATTTCTTTTAAAACCCTGACCATGAGTGTATTACACGGTGTTCACGGGAAGGTAGCAAGGAAGCTCTTGAAATGCAAAGGTGGTAAAGAACTACACTAGATGAAAAAGTTGTTCACAAATTTTGTTGCTTGCCCATCACCTTCGAACCACAACACCGGAATCTCACTGGTTTTTTTTCGTTTACCTTTTGTAACCAGTTTCTTGATTTAATATGTTTATTTGCCATTTTTCCTGCTCCGCATGTTCTTAAGACCATTATATTTTCTCATAGAACGTGTTTCGTCGCCTTCTTTATTTCAGTAGTAACATGGTTTTTTCAGGTCTTTATACTTCCTCACATTCCCCTGCTGGAATGCCTTCTGACGTTTTTTCATATTTTGCTGATTGAATTATTCATCCATGCCTTATCAGTTTTTTTTGCAGTGCAGTTTTACAAGGAAAAGTGGTAGACATATTTATCTCTTAACATATTTTCAAGGTCATAGCCAATTTGTCTCCTACTCCTTGGGTCCTACAACCCTTCCAATCCTCTGAAGTTACCCATTGACCAACGTATTCTTTATACACGAGTCCTCTGATGGTCGGACAGAAACTCTAACGAAAAGCTGGTTTGTATTTGATTTATTGGTTTCACAATTATCACGCAATGGTCCCTTTTACCCATAGCAAAGCAGGCTTGGAAGGGGGGTGTAGAGCCATTGACATAGTTAAAATTTTATCTAGAATATTGTCTCCCCTGTGTGAATGGAACAATCCTGTCTTTTAGAGACGATCTGTTTTCAATATTTTGAGTATTCAAATCGTTAAAAACAGAATCACCCATAACAGCGAAGATAGCATTTATGTCACGACCACGGATCTTCGTCAATTGTTGCATCAATATGCTCATACAAGAGATCAACGATTACGGTCCCTTTTAGGAGGAAATACAACAACAAGCAGTAATAAACTAGACATAGAAAAAAAAAAAAAAAGGTGTATTTTTAGCCCTATAACCAACTCAAGACAACTCGGAATATTAATAAGTCTATGTTGAGCATTGCAAATATTATTTAACATAAATAGCTACTCCTCCGCCCTTCTTGTGTATCTATCTTTACGGAATAGTTGGTATCCTGGAATAGGCAATGCCAGAATCACTTGGTACTTCATTATTAAATTTGCTCTCGTTACCGACGCAGCTGCTTCAAACATCATTCATTTCATATTCTGGTAAATTCCAATCCATTTTATTCTTAAGTAATCAGCATTAGTTAACAATAGACACGGAAGTTTTGCGTTCGGGTTGAAAGGGTGCTTTGCTTTAGGAAGAGAACGCAGATGTTCGTGATTGACACTCATCTGGCCAGGAATGGTCGGCCATGGTCCGATACTTCCACAACTGATGCGAGGTGTTCTTGTTTTTTTTACCTCGTTTCTTCCCTTCGTCGTCTTTTCTCTAACACATGAAATGGGCAAGTATCCGCAAAAGTTTCAGTTTAGCAAGATTTGTGCATACTAACTTGGACAAACGCACATTCGATTAGTTTCCAAACCTGGTAACTATTGTTTCATGTCTTTTCAGATAATCAGACTATATACTATTCGCTCAATACTAGCCTTGTAATTACCCTGATCACTGTCCTCATAAGTAGTATCGGCATTTTGATCACTATCGATTTCGACTGTACAAGGAGACTATCTCTGGTGCTATGTCGTGTAGCGTGTACAGTACGTACCCAGTTATATCAGTAATCCAACCACATACAAAAGAAAATGGCCATAAATGAACCAAAACGTTGTGGTATAACCTTGCGTGGTGCCTCCATCGTATCTGTAACCATTAGTATCCACAACAAAAATAGGTTACAAACAAGTAACTTAAAAGACTCCCAAATTAACAAACGTGCGGAGCCCCCGAACAAAAATGAGCAAGCTACCTCCCGGTGCTTGGCATCATCATTACATTAGGTTTTATATAGTTTAAAACCGACTATAGTTCCTAACGGACTATAGTTCCTTTTACACCATGAAAGTAACCATTGGCCCTTCCGCTCTGTAGTCTCCCTTTTTCCACTGTAATGTCATGTCAATAGTATGATTGAATACAGATGTTTATAAGAGTGTGATAAATGTATAAAAAAACATACGCTGTCGTCAACCGCCTTCGTGTTTAGCGGTAAGGTCTTCTGAATTACGATGTAAATGAACCAAGATCGAGTCCTAAGAGTAATGTTTTTATTTATATTTTTTTTTTAAATGGAGAAGTAATTTCATCTTGTTTTGATTTGAGGAATTTGCGGTATGTATGTTTTCCACATCAAATCCGGAAAATGCAACCCCTTGGTATAAATAAGATTCCAGCGAGTGTGTCAATTCCTGTTTTGCCACATTCTACCATCATGGCGAAGGATCAAGAAGCAACAGCAAGGAAAAATTGACCCAGAGGAGATTTTCATGTACCTAACCGTGAAAATTATCCCGCGAACTCTGATAACAATCAACAAGCACAGCATAGCGTGCTGCGCAAGAATTACACGGTAAGGTATTGATTTTCTTTTCGGAAACTCATACCCAATTTTTGTACTTTGTTTTCAATCTCGCATCAGACTTAACTTTTTCAGACTTTGTGTAGTAATGTGCACGCGCTCGGATTACTAGGCCCTAGTTGTATGATTGTCCACCGGACATATTACCACTTTTTCATTGTCCGGACGACCAACATTTTTCAGGTAAAATAAGATTTTTTTTAAATTTCAGTTCGGTGTCCGACGATCGTATCTATTACCTGGCATGAGTTAAATTTAATTAAAGGCCTGTACAACTAAATTTACTTAACCTAGCCGCCATTGATCTCACAAATCGCCACAAAATGTCCAGCTGGTGTGTTATTTTTTGTATTTGTTATGATTCTTTTTTATTTGTTCATAAATTGATTTTTTGTAAGATTGAGTGATTTAAGTAAAGTTAACCATACAGCATCATCCACACATGCACACACACATACACAACACGCACCCACACATGCCCCCACACACGCCACACACTCAATAAATTAACAGACACAGCACCGCACACACACATGCGCTCACCCCACCTGCACACAACACATAAAAGAAAAAAAAAAAAAACCACAAACTACCACATGCCTCCACACATAACAAACAACAACAAGAACACATGCCAATTATAATCACAATATAAAAAACTATACCACTCCAGGAGACTATGGCCCGTTACGATGATTAGTCTATTGATGACCTGTGACCCTAAACGATGGCTCTTAGAGCGGGTTACTGTGGCACTTTTTCACCTTTTCATATGGATGCCTACACGAGGGCTAGCTCTGGTTAGGTCAATTAGCCTTCTTTTATATTTGACCCCTAATGACCCCATTTTACTTTGACTCCAATATTGTGCAATACTAAATAGAGGCTTTTCCCTTGTTCTTGTGAACACTTTTGACATAAATATTAACTTTTGGTTGATGAGTTAGGAAGCGTTTTTGGGGCCGCCGCTATATGCGGCAGGACCACTTATCAATCCTTGTGCGGTTTATGTATGTGTGTGTTGTTTTTTGTATGGATGTGTTTTGGTCCCAAAAATTGTTAATTTTTTTCATGGGGCGGCCCACAGCTTAATTATTTCCTTTGAATATAGCGAGCGCGAAAGCCGAGAAACGCGAGAATTCTAGTTGCATATTAATTAGGCTCATTTGCATTCTTACACGTGACCCCTGGGGGCCAATATTCTGTCACATGATTCGCCTCGACATTATCCGCAACTTTTGCACAACATCACCTATCCCAAGTGTTCCTCGTTTTTGAGATATAGCTTTTTTGCATCTAATTAGATAATGCCGCCATTTTGAATGTTAATGAGTTCGATATTAATTCTTGTGTCAAGCCTGTATACACTGACCAAGAACTATGCTCATGCGAATTTTCAGCATAGTGCCCCTTATCTGTAGAAGTAGGCTTTCAAAGATTTTTAGTTTTTTTGACCTCTATTGACCCCTACGAGAGGTCAAGGTCCAACTATGTTACACCCCTGATGTAACGTGGGTCAGTGGTTCTCTGCCGTTTTGGTCAATATCGGCCCAGCCGTTTGGCAGAAAGAAGGCGAAAAGCGAATGGTCGAAGAATGAGAAGAAGAGAAGACTAAACAGCATACGCAGAATACTAATGCCCCGTTTCACGGGCCTAGTAAGGAAATAAACTGACTACTCCAGGATACTATGCCCGAGTTTCAATTGACCCTTTGACACTTTAACGATTGCTCACAGAGCGTGGTCGCTGTGGACTCTTTTTCACTTTTCATCGCTGCCTACAAGATGGCATAGCTATATAGGTCAATTAAGCTTCTTTATATTTGACCCTATATGACCCCAGTTTTGACCTTTGCCCATATTGTGCACATAACTAATAGAGCTTTTCCCAGTGTTCTTGAACACATTTGACATATATATCTCCTTTGTTGAAGAGTTATAGCGTTTTTGCCATATTAATTAGCTCATTTGCAATAATCTTTCACGTGACCCCCTGGGCCAATATCTGTCACAGATTCGTCTCGCATTAGCCGCAACTTTTGCACAACATCACCTATCCAAGTGTTCTCGATTTTTGATATATGTCATTTGGCATATTAATTAGATAATGCCGCCATTTTGAATGTTCATGAGTTCCGATATTAATTCTGTGTACAAGCTGTCTACACTGACCAAAGACGAAGCTCATGTCGGAATTTTCGTATGTAGCGCACCTAATCTGTAGAAGAATTAGGCCTCAAGATTTTTTAGTTTTTTGACCTCTATTGACCCTACGCAGGTCAAAGGTCAAATTTTAGACCCCTGATGAAGCTTGGGTCATTGTTTCTTCTTGACCATTTTGGTTAATATCGGCCCAGCCGTTTTGCCAGAAAAAGGCAAAAACCGATGGTATGGATAGAAGAAGAAGAATACGAATCCTAGACAACTCCAGGAGACTTTGCCCGTTCCGGATTAGACGGTCAGTGCACATGCGAGTTGTTGTTGTTGACCTTGACCCTTCATTTTGCATCGAGGCCTACACGATGGGCATATATAATAATTAATCCATTTCAGTTGACCTTTTGACCCTTAACGATGGCTCTTAGAGCGGGATTTACTGGTGACACTTTTTCACTTTCATTGATGCCTACCAGATGGCATATCTATGTAGGTCCATAAGCTTCTTTTATTTGACCCCTAGATGACCCCATTTTGACCTTTGACCCATATTGTGCACATAATAAATAGAGCTTTTCCAGTGGGTCTTGTGAACCATTTTGACATAATATCTACTTTAGTTGATTGATTCATAGCGTTTTTGCATATTAATTATCTCATTTGCATCTCTACCCGTGACCCCTGGGGCCAAAATTCTGTCACGTGGTTCTTCTCGACATTACCGCAACTTTTGGCACAGCACATCACCTATCCAAGTGTTTTCTAGGGTTTTTGATGATAAGCTTTGGCATATTAATTAGATAATTCCGCCATTTTGAATTTTAATGAGTTCCGATATATAATGCTGTGACAAGCTGTATACACTGACAAAAGAAGATGCTCATGCAGAATTTTTCAGCAGTATGCACCTTATCTGTAGAAGAAATAGGCTTCCAAAGATTTTTAGTTTATGACCTCTATTGGACCCCTACGAGAGGTTCCAAGGTCAAACTATGTACACCCCTGATGATGCTTGGGTCAGTGGTTCTTCCTGACCCCGCTTTGGTCAATATCGGCCCAGCCCGTTTTGGCAGAAGAAGGCAGAAGAAGGCGAAAAAGCGATGATCGGAAGAAGAAGGAGAACTAGACGTGCTCGCAGCGAGCACGACTGTTAGCGTTGACTTTTGACCATATCTGTGTTCAAACATGATCAACCTTTGGACCTTAAATGGTGTCGGGAAGGATAGATATTCAAATTTCCTAATTTTAGCCCGGATGACCACTACCCCAGCGCCATTATTTGACCTCTGATGCAGTTCTGTTGTTTTTTTCCAGACAAAAAAATTTCTTCTTATGTTTTGTTTATATTTTGACCCGTGGATGACCTCTGACCCCAAATGGCGACCTCCAAATGTTTGCAAATATTAAAAGAACTTTCCCTGAATTGAACATTCTTTCCCTGTGTGTAATCATGAACACCAGGTACCAATCTGTGAACACCCATTATGTGACCCCAACCACCAGGGGATCTTGTGAATCTTGTTTGAAAACTCATCACATGATAATAGCCTTAATTTTATAAAAGAAGGAATTCAGGAATACCCCGAGCAAAGATAGAATGTGAGTAAAGGTGTAGCGATCGAAAGAAGGCGGTTGAGAGGGGTGGGGTTAGGGGACGGAGGGCAGGAGGGGGGGAGGTTATGGAAGGAAATAGAAGGGGTGAGTTAGGTGAGTAGGAGTGTTGGTAACAGTGAGGGCCGAAAACATGGGGGTGCGCAGGGGCTTTAATCACAATTTGATAGTATTGGGGCCAAATCGTGAAAGATAAAATAATTTGTAGATTTTCGAGTAATGCCCCTTTAATTGTTAATTGTGGCATTGGTCCAAAATCTGTGACATCTCATATAAGCCCCCCTTACCATGTGATCCTGTAAAAAATCTCATGATGATAGCCTTTCATTTGCAGAAGGAGAATTCATAGATTTTCAAGGATACCCCTTTAATTGGTAATTGTGGAATTTGGGCCAAAACTGTGAACACCATTTGATGAAGCCCCTTCCAGGGTATCCTGTGAGCGAATTCCTCGTGATTATAGCCTTTAATTTGCGAGGGAAGAATGAATTCATAGATTTTCAAGAGCCCCTTTATTGCAATTTGTGGACATTTGGCCACATCTGTGAACACCCCATTTGATAAAAAAAGAAGCCCCTACGAGGGATCCGTGAACGAATCCGTGGGATGATAACCTTTAATTGCAGAGAAGAAGAATTCATAGATTTCAATGAATGCCCCTTTAATTGATCATTGTGAGCATTTGGGCCTCATCTGTGAACACCCCTAATGCAGCAGTACTGGTGGATCTTGAGAACGAATCCTGGTAATGATAGTCCTTTTTTATTGGTATGAGAAGAAGGAATTAATCAATTTTCAGAGAATGCCCCCTTTATTGGCATAACATACCTTGAATCCAAACTGTGACACCTATATCGCATGGGTCAGTGGTTCTTCTGAACAAATTTGGCTGAATTCGGCCCATCATTTAGCACTAGATATCACTGGGTAGCATTTGAGGAGTCGGCCCGGGGGCTCTCCTATTTTCACTCAAGACCCCATTGTTCAAAAATAGCAAATTTGTCACCCAAAAAACCTAATTTATGGTCAATTTGTCTCTCACCCAAACCACTATGTTTTGGCATGTGCACTTAGCTTGTCCTGATTTCCCTGATTTCGAAAGTGCCAGCCTTACACATGTGTTCCACTTATCCATGTATGTGAATGCTCCCTCGGAAAAGAGCGTTTGCAGAAAAAGAGAAACTTAGTAACCACAATTGTTAGCTTGCTATACCAGCTAACATAACTAAACAGCATAAGCAGAATACTATTCCCCGTTTCACGTCATATAAAAAATAAACAGCACAAGCAGAATATATGCCCTTAGAACCGGCATAGTAAGGAACGCACACGCTCCCGACCTACAATTTGAATACAATGACACCAAAAATAAAATATTTAAAAACACAAAAACACAAACCTTTATTTTTTTTATCAATTTGGAACTTAAGAATGTTGCATACTGTGAAAATTTGGTCTAATATCGATAATTCTATTACCTCTGCTGCCCCTTATTGAAAATGCAACATTCTGATTGGTCAGTTTACTGCCCATTATTCTGCAATAATGGGTCGCCAATGCATTTTCTTATTAAATGAAGCTGTTTTAGGTAATAGAATAGAAATAAAGGGTTTGCAGTGTCATTTATGGGCTCATAATGTATCCTCGGCCAGAAAAACTTTCAAATAATGGGCTCGGCTGCGCCTCGCCCATTATTTAGTTTTTCTGACCTCGGACACATTATTCGCCCATAAATGATACTGCGAACTCTTTATTTCTTAAATAAACCACGTCATTGTAATTGGTGAATACCCACGTACAACTAACACTACTTAAAACATTATCATAAAATTTTGTACTGAGTAAAGTGTGCAGAATATTTATAAGGCTATTTAAGGTAAATTACACATTTTCTCACATTTATTGGATATTAGGTCAAATGCAGGTCATAATTGAATGTCTTTGAGAAAACACGTATATATAGGCCTATTTCGGAGAAAGGCCTATATGAAAATTATAGCTTTCACAAATAACATGTTTCCATAAGTTTGACCTAATTTCCCTAAAAAAAAAAACAATGTAAAACCTCTCGATCCTAAAAAAATCTGTTTTTCCTTTGTTTTTATCTATTTCAAATTAAATTATCAAATAAATTCTTAAATAAAAACATAAATACAATTTAATAGTTGAACTGCCAATTTACAATTTTGACATATTTTTTGGATGTATTGAGTTTAAGTGTTTTCTCTGATGCCATTGACTATGTGGTAGTAACACACTTGTACACTCAAAGATCGTTATAATGAACACACTAAATCTTAAGTGTATTAAAACAAAATAACCTATATTTTGCAGATTCTGGTCAATAATGTTTTACGTTTGTGATGTTTATAATGGCTTCCTATAAATCTTTATTCTGTGTCCTCAATATGTATTATTAATTATTTTGTGTTATTATCTTTCATACTATTTGTAGTAGCAGTAGCAGCTAGTAGTAAATTACATTTTCTTCACATATATAGATTTCAGGTAAAATACAGATGCAGATTCAGATGTTTTTGAGAAGAGACATAGATATAGGTAGTGGCGTAACAGGCGGGGCAGGGGGGCAGGTTGCCCCCCTGACGACTTTGGCCGGGAAAAAATTGCAAAAATCATACTAAATCAGCCGTTTTTTAGCCCTCTGACCGGGAAAAATTGGCCTTTTGACCCCCTGAGAGGGAAAATTCCCAAGACTGGGAAATTTGCCCCCTCAGAGCGGGCAGGCCCGTTAGGCCACTGGATATAGGCCTATTCCAGAGAAAGACCTACATCATAAGTCCATCTTTCTCGAAGCTAAAATTATTAACATTGTTTGCCAATTTGTTTCCACAATACTTAAATACACCCTTAATGCATTCCCACCACATGCAAGATTTCTATAATTTTGACCAAATTTCCTTTAAAAAAATACCAAAATTTTGAAAACAAACGATGCGAGCAAATCCGTTTTTCCTCTAACAAAAACATTACTTTTTAAGTTGATGTGATATATTTAATTAATTCAATATATAAATAATCAAATAAATTCACAAAAGAATAAATACGAACATAAACAAAAATTAAACAGGTAGTGTAAATTTAGCATTTTCTTATATACTCTGGATTTTCTGGACAAGGATGTATTATCAATTTTAAGCATTCTCTCTGAAGTCATCGACTCCATGTGGCAGTATTATTATTATTATTATTATATTTATTATTATTATTATTATTATTATTAGCTTGTGTAGCATGTTAGGGGAAATTGGCTATTGTTATACACTAATTAAGACGTTAGGGCAAAATGTTGTTCCCCCAACGTTTTCCCCCAACTTCCAAATTTGACCCCTTTTCAACTGAAATTGACCCTTTTATTGATTTTTACTGTTTTTAGATTATACCTCTGAAACTTTAGGCTGTAGGTAGTACAAACTATACCTTTTCTGAATCCTTATGGTTAGACACATAATTCGGTACACTTTTCAACATGATTGGGTCGATTTAAAAATTTGACCCATGTACAAACTTTGTCTTGCCCCCTCCCTCCCCTTAAGGCACAATTTGCAGCACTTGTTACAAATGTCTGCTAGCTCCCAGGGTATATGTATTAGTAGTATGTAGTAGTAGTATGTAGTAGTAGTAGTATGTAGTACTAGTATACTAGTAGTGGTATGTAGTAGTAATATGTAGTAGTAGTAGTATGAAGTAGTAGTATCAGTAGTATGAAGTAGTAGTCGTAGTATGATGTAGTAATATGTAGTAGTAGTATGTTGTAGTAGGAGTATTATGTAGTAGTATTATATGTAGTAGTAGTAGTTGTATGTAGTAGAAGTAGTAATAGTATTTTGTAGTAGTAGTATTAGTAGTAGTATGTAGTAGTAGAAGTATGTAGTAGTAGTAGTATGTAGTAGTAGTGGTAGTGGTAGTAGTAGTGGTAGTATGTAGTAGTAGTATGTACTCGGTTATTATTTTAGGGCTACAAATCCTATGCATGTTAATGTTTCTCTTACTAAAACTTACAACACTGGATGTTGAAACATATCTTAAAGGTCCCTGTTCCGATTTTTGCTTATGTTGTTCTCTATTAGATATGGGAGCCTGACACTTTTACACACTGACTATCAAGTACCGTGGGAAACAAACTTGCGGTTTTGATGCCAGACGTGATAATGCATAGTGCAATGCCCTATTCAGTTTTTTATCTGTATCTTGAGAAAGAGATGCATTTGAAAGCTGAAATTTCATGACGACAATGAGAAAAATACGGCCTTTTATCTGATATCAAAATTGATACTACTTCCGGGTAAATCAGGGGGGTCCCAAAGACGATCGGAACAAGCACCTTTAATGGATGAATATCAAGAGTAGGTTCGTTTCTCAATAGAATTCTTTAACATTCCTCGGACTTGGACACACATTCCTAAGGAACAAGTGTACCTAGGACATGGACAATAATTCCTAAGCACTGGTAGTCCGTCCACGTTGGGCTTGGACATTAATTCCTAAGGATCGATATTCCACCTTGGACTTGGACACTACTTTTCTTAGGAATTGTAGTCCACGCAAGACATGGATGCTAATCCCTAAGGAAATATAGTCCACCTCTGACAGGGCATTAATTCCTAAGAAATGAGAGTCCGCTCAAATACAAACCTGCACAATAATTCCCAAGGACTTATAGTCCACGTCGGAATCGGACACCGATTCCTAAGGAGCTGCAGTCCACTCTGGCAGGGCATTAATTCCTAAGGAATAATAGTCTGCCTACCTTCAGACATGGACAATAATTCCTAAGGTCTATAGTCCATGTCGGAATTGGACCCTAATCCCTAAGGAGCGATAGTCCACCCCTGACAGGTCATTAATCTTTAGGGACTAATAGTCCCTACTTTCGGAAATGGACACTAATTCCTAAGGGCTGGTAGTCCATGTCGGACTTGGATATTTATTCCCAAGGCCTGATAGTCCTCTTCGGACTTTCATTCCCACTTGTAGGACTAACATTCCTATAAATCACAGTCCGGGGGACTATAGTTCCTAGCTTTGCACATCCCCGGACTATTAAAACCAGAACTTAGTGTCTCCGGACTATGGCTACAGGGGACAATATCTCCTGCCACACCCCCTCCGTAACTAAGTATTTTAGACAGTCAAAACTATTCCTTATTTTAATCCTATATTATCTATTATCTAAATCGGAGCAACTTTAAAATTTGACCCTGTACAACTGAAATTGACCCTTTTTTATTGATGTTTGCTGTTTTAGCCTATAACTCTTAAACTTTACGTTGTAGATAGTACAAACTATACATGTCCTGAATCCTTGTGGTTAGACAAATAATATGGTATACTTTTCAGCATGATTGGATCAATTTAAAAATTTGACCCCTGTACAAACTTTGTTTTGGCTCCCTCTCCTTAAAGGAGAACCCGTACAACGAATAATATTAAACAATATACACTATAAAATAATTATTGACCACATACTGAGTGGTTTCATAGAAACACGGAATTATATAACCCTAATAATGAATTAAAACCATCTAGTCTGACCATGTGCTATTTAAAAATCTCGCTAGTGTATAACGTGTTATGCGATACGGGCGGCACGTTTAGGTCATATACCATAGGAGAAGCACATTATGAAAGCATCATGTGTGAAGATGTATGACGCTACTGTGCCGTCCGTATCGCGTAACACAAATACGTATCCCATATACAGTAGCGCGAATTTCAAATAGCGCATGGTCAGACAAAATGTTTTTAATTCGTTTTATGGTTAGTATAATTCCGTTTTCCCATGAAACCACTCCATATGTGTTCAATAATTGTTTTTATAATTATGTCATATCCGCCTGTTATAATTATTTGATTTCAATTTTCATGATTACTCGTGTGTTAAGCAGCCTAATATTTTGCCCTATTCACTTTTCATTTTAGAGTTTTCGTTAATCTCCACTTATTTCAATGCATTTTGGTTGCCGTGATATTTTCACATTTGTTTACTTTATTTTGCTTGTTTTAAAGTTACAAATGAATGCACAGATCTCCGCAGCGCGGGATCTGTGGGACCATGGACATAATAGAGAGAAGGACAACCAACGCGAAAACCACCAATTACCTAATTCGATTACCCATTCATCTCGACAAAAGCTAGGCACTCGATGTGTATTCATGTGCATACACCGAGACCGTTTGTGATCTATATCTCTTTGCCGCGGTCGATTCAGTGACTACGGGAAAAGCTGTCCACAAAACTTTGTAATTTGACCGGATGTTGTGACCCCTGACTGTAGGGTTTTTTGGAAAGTGCACAGTACATTCAATTTCCATTTTTTTGGCAAGTTGTTGTCACCAAATAGAGGAGAATTTTGTTCAGAAAATACCGAAAACCCCATCAAAATCCGTCATTCCTTTGTGGAGCTACGACTGTAGAAAATAAGCTTGCATTTTGAGTGATTTTGTGACCCGTAATTGTTAAAAATCTTGTGAAAATAATATGAAAATGTTCCGATCACTTCCGACTCTTGAGAAACGGTGTTATGAAAGTTCAATGTACCTTGTAACAAAGCATAACTTCTGAACTGGTGCCCAAGCGCACCCATACGTGGAATTCTACGTTGAAACACACCAAATTGTAATATTTAACTTCCTGGTAATTGTGAATAGTTCTTTTACCGTTGTGGCTGTTTGATAGCCCGATACCATGTCGAACTGCTTCCAATGTTGTTTCATCTGAATTATTAGTGTGATAAGTCATACTGTATACTGAATAAATGTATAAATACAGATCAACCACTAGCTTCCGACGAAGGGGGGGGGTGGCGGTTCGGGGGGGGGGGGTTGTTACAGCTCTCTTCTATTCTTTTCGCCCCTATAAAAACCCCATTTTCCGGTGTCAACATATCTAATAGTAATTGCCAATAATTTTACATTTAGTTCCGTTTTCATGCCCCCCCCAAATCACCAAACAACACTACTTCTACCGGGGTTGTTTATCTTCTGCTCGCCCCGTCCCGGGTGATCCCCCGTGGGGGAGGAGGGGGGGGAAAAAAACAAAAACAAAAGGAAACAATAGGAAAAAACACAAAAAATAACAAAAAAAGAAGAACAAAAAAAAAGAAAAAAAAAAATAAAAGAATTTAAAGAAAAGAACAAAAAGAAAAAAACAAAAAAAAAAAACACAAAGACACCGCCACAAAAACACAGAAAACAAAAATCACCCACCACACCCAAAACCCATAACAACCACCCACACAACCCCCCCCACCCCCCCCCCCCCCAACTTTCGGGAGGGACCCCAATACCACCCGCCTTGTACATCACAGGAATATCACAGACATGTGATTTTAGTTGCAATAGATTTATGATAGCAGGGGTTCTTCTTGCCTTTGAGACCAAAATGAGTACCCAACATACCTAACTTATTTCATATTGACGTCAGTAAAGTCCTCTACATGATGGAAAATGTTTAAGGTTACGACTATTATTTATTTGCCACTAAATTTGGAAAATTTCTAATTTTCTTCCTATATTTTTATATTTTATTACCTTATGACGTCCATAGTGACCGTAATCAAAAATCCGGAATTCATCTCTAACTTTGGAATTGAGGCATTTTGGTGAGTATATTTAATTCTAGTTGACTCATTTTTTATTTCTACACAAATATAATATTTCTAATCGCTGAATCTTCTACTTTGAACCTGTTAAACCTAAGGGCGAAAGCTAGACAAACTATACCCAAACCCGTAATCAGTGAGCGAGGGGGAAGACAAAAAAAAAAAAAAAAAAAAAAAAAAAAAAAAAAAAAAAAAAAAAAAAAAAAAAAAAAAAAAAAAAAAAAAAAAAAAAAAAAAAAAAAAAAAAAAAAAAAAAAAAAAAAAAAAAAAAAAAAAAAAAAAAGTGAATCTGAGGGTAAAAAGTCATCCCCCTAAACAAATCCTGGTTACCGGCCTGACTCTACCATTTTTAATCATTATAACGAGACCAATGTATTGGTGTACATTTGACTTCATTTCAAATTTACCTTTTGCTAGCGGTTGCACCAAAAATTATGATCTCAGCACTCTTCAAACTATAGAAAACATCTTCAAACCTTCTCCCCAAAACAGTATGATCACATTTTCGTATTTTTGTATTGCACTACAGTTTTCATATTTTTTCATACCTATGTTGTCGTAGTATAGATTTTCTCCCATGTTTTCCTGCGCTTGGCTGAAATTGCCAAAATTGGTTAAAAATCCTTCCCAGTATGCCCCGCGCCACTTTCCGAAGAGCACTTTCCCTCCTGCTGAGAGGGCAATTATCGCATTACCTTAAGCCGCTAAATTGGATCGTGGTAGGATTTAATAACAAAAGGCGGCAACGTGATATGGTCTTTGAAACTCGTGTGTTGTTTGTCCTCCTCTCAGTACTAGGTCCATGGTGGAACCAAGTTTTCTCTCCCTGTATGCAGCAGCACGGTACACATAGGATTTGTAAGCTCGTGCTTTCCTATTTTACACCATGGTTCTGATCTTTCCCCTTATTTGTCTTGCCTTTGCTGCATGCAGAGATTTTGAATTCTTTTACATCACCCATTATCATTGACCTATATAATTTCTAGTCTTTGGTAACTGTATTTGTATAATTTTGTCATATCCGCCTTGCTATAATTATTTGATTTCAATTTTCATGATTACTCGTGTGTTAAGCAGCCTAATTTATTGCCCCATTCACTTTTCATTTTGAGTTTTTGTGTTAATCTCCACTTATTTCAATGTATTTTGGTTGCCGTGATATTTTCACATTGTTTACTTTATTTTGCTTGTTTTAAAGTTACAAATAAATGCACAGATCTCCGAAGCGTGGGATCTGTGGAACCAAGTTTTCCCTCCCTGTATGCAGCAGCACGGTACACATAGGATTTGTAAGCTCGTGCTTTCCTATTTTACACCATGGTTCTGATTTTCCCCTTATTTGTCTCGCCGTTGTATGCAGGGATTGAATTCTTTTACATCACCCATTATCATTGACATATATAATTTCTAGTCTTTGGTAACTGTATTTGTATAATTTTGGTCATATCCGCCTTGTTATAATTATTTGATTACAATTTTCATGATTACTCGTGTGTTAAGCAGCCTAATATTTTGCCCTATTCACTTCATTTTGAGTTCGTTATCTCTGCATTTTTTGGTTTAGTTTAGTACCATTTTCACATTGTTTTCCTCTATTTTCTGCTTGTTTACAGTTTACACATAAATGCACTGATCTCTGAAGCGTGGAATGTGGGAAAAAAAAAAAAAACAAGATTTCTCTCCCTATATGCAGCACAGTACTTTATATGATGGATTTTAAGCCTGTGTACTTATGCCTTGTCTGCTGAATGTGTTGCTGACAGAGATTGAATTCTTGTGAACCACACTTTATTATAATGACCTATATAAATTACGACACGATTATTATTGTTCTATATATATTCCAAGTCCCTTGTGTCAACCCCTTTTTTGTATAATTTTTTGCCAAATCATCATTGCCATAATTAATTTTTATTATGCTACTTTAAGTCTGTGTAACTTTATTTGTATAATTGTGGCAACCCTTTCATGTATAATTTTGTCAAGTTAATTTCTTAAATGCTTTGCACAATAGCTTTGACAACATTGTACGCTAACCCCCGACCAGCCCCCTACTGGGTCGTGGATTTGTGGGTAAATTCTCAAACACCCCAGGGTTTTTTGTTGGGGGGTTAATTACTTGTTTTTCTTCAATTGTATTTAGTTTAGATTTTTTTGGACGGGTAATTTTCTTGATTTTGGTGTAATTGAAATGTTTTATTTAATTGGTTTGTATGTGTTCGTGTTATGACCGACTCTTTACATAATTTAACTTTTAAACCATTTGCCTTGTGACAGCTCTATAAATCCTTCTAAAGACCCCTTTGTTGAAACTGATCGTGCACCCAATTCCCATAGTATCCCGTGCAGGTACATACCAGGCGCAACATATATACACCCCATGCACCTAAAATCATAATCCACCATCTTATTCATCAAATTAGAAGTCTGAAAACAGTCCATGAATGAAAACTCTTAATCTTTATTTCCATCAACATTTTGACATATATGGTTTTTCCGAAACCTGGTCAACATCCATATTGGAGCGTTCCCTTAATTGATATTGGTTGAATTGCAATGAGAATTGTATAAGAACAGGATCCGAGAGGAGGTTGCGTTCTCTTTATCATTTAACTCTAACATAAATTAAATAGCACCGGCCCCTACCTTTCGCTACCTGTTCTTGATTGTGATTCTCTCTTTGTCGAAATTACACATAATTCTACTACCAAAATTATGTTTGTGTAATTTAAAACCTGAATATGTCAATTTCAATGACTTCGAGTTGCAATTCGATAGAATTCGAATACAATATCCAATGAAAAAAAGAAATGTTATTTATGGGTGATTATAACCTTGACTTGTTGACACACAACACTGATTCTAAAGTCAGAGCTTTTATCAACTTGTTTTTTTCGCATGTATTTTATCCCCTGCTTGAACCGTCCACCAGATTAGGCCCAACAAAATATGGTCCAATGACTGCAACTCTTATTGACAACATTTTAACCAATGACTTAACAACTCAATCAGTTCAGGTGTTATTATCACAGACCTATCCGATCATTACCCATCTTTCTACTCACAAAAACATAGGCCTAATAATCACCCATCTACACCGTTAACAGGGTGTCCGTCAACTAAAGCCCAATAACCTCAAAGGTCTGAAAAAATGCGCTCTCTCTTATTGACCTGTCAATATGTAAAGACATCCCGATCCCCTTATCCCTACAATGAATTTACAATAACTTTACAGAACTCTTCATCTTCACTGTCCGTTCAAACCACCATTAATTTTCTAGACGCAACTCACCTAAAACCCTGGATGACCAAAGGCCCATTCAAATAACTTAAACAAAGGATAAAGTTTATAAAACCTCTATCGCTAAACCGAACACCTAACATAAACTGAAAATATAATACTACCCCGCAATCAACTTAATCTTTTACTTCGACTCATAAAAAAATACATACATAACTAATAAAATGAAATAACTAAAAACAACACTAAAAAATTGTGGCAAGTGCTTAACAATCTACTTGGTCGCAATAAGAAATCGAAGTTACCTGACTTTTTTCATAACACGGGGGAAAAAAAAGGTAACCGATGCTAAGGTCATTGCAGAGAACTTCAACACGTTTTTTGCTAACAAGTTGGTAAAACGCTTGCTGAATAAAACTCAGAAACCCGCCCAGTGATTTACCCCACCCTTTATCATCTTTAATAATCAAAAGCATGTTTTATTTATTCCACTTCTGCTGCTGAATTGACCAAAATATCATCGAATTGAAAACATCAACAGCAGTGCCCGCTGATGCATCATTAACAATCTTCTTAAGCAAATAACTCCTACTATCACTGATGTCCGTGCCCACATTTTTAAAATAATCTTTTCTCATCCGGCATTGTCCCATCCTTATTTGAAGAGGCTTGTTAACCTGTATTCAAAACGGGAGATAGCACGATTTACAACTACAAACCGATTTTTCAATCCTTCCCAGCTTCTCCAACACTCCTTGAAAGATTGTAGACAATCGTATTTGTTGACTTCATACCCGTCATAATGTTTACTCCCATCCCACACAATTTGCTTTAGAGGCGCTAAGCGGCTCGACATACATTGCAATCAACGAACTTTACTGCACATAGCCAAATCTATGACCAGAACTTCAACTATAGCATCTTTCTTGATCTTAGTAAAGCCTTTGATACCATAAATCATGAGAATTTTACTTTCATAAACGTAATATTTTGTATCCAGAGGCCTTGCCAAAGTTTGGATAAAAATTACATTACTCTCTGTCAGGAAACAAAGGAGTTTCATTTAACAACATCTATCTGAAACAGCAAGGTCCCAGATGTGGAGTTCCGCAGGGGTCTATTCTGGGACCCTATTATTCTTATCATATATTAATGACCTCCCATCATGCTTCCAAAATACCCACTTATTTTATTTGCGACGACACAGACGTTTATTTTCACACATGACCCTTAAAACTTGAAACATTATAACACACTGAATTGAATTAGCATTTCCAATTGGTTAAACTATAGTTTATCTCTCAACATTAAAAAAAACTAATTTCATCATATTTAACGAAGGAGCACAGTAATGAACAGGACATTACGCCTAAGCTTAAAATAGATAATACCACTAATCAAGGATTTAGATACTACTACATTTCTAGGCCTACTTTTTTATCACAAGTTTGTCATGGACTTCTCAAACACAGCATGTTTCTAAAATAGTTTCTTAATACAATGGTATAATACGATAGGTTTCAACCATTCCTCCCACCTGAGTCATTGAAAACATTTAGTACAATCTCTTGTTCTACTTATTTTTTCTTATGGGGCAATGGTATGGGCCGATTCCAACGATGCCAATCTTGACTCGCTCTTTTACTTCAAAAAATAAATTATTAGAGCATGCCCTAACTCTATTTGGCTTGCTCATACGAACCCCCCCCTTTTTTCACCTCAAAACTCTGAAGATTTATCTACAAACTACAGCTTGCATCTTTTATGTTCCGTTTTTCATCATCATAATCTCCTCCCTACTGACCTTATTCCTGACGACTTTTTTAACATTGACACCCCGCTCATCACTAGAATACAAGATTATGGCCAAATACTTTTCATCAGTAAACAAACACTTTTTTGCCAGGACCACGCCCTAGTTCTCAAGCCCTCTCTTTGGAAAAACCCTACCTGCCCACCTTAAAAAAATTCCCCGTCCTTTGCCTCATTTAAAACTAACTTAAAAAATCACTCATCAGTTTCTATAACAATGACCTCTCTCCATAACTTCCATTTCTTGCATTCAACTTTCGTTTTCGGCTTATTTTCTTGAAATAGAAATTATAAGCCGGTCTATTTCTCGTTTGTCGTGTTTCGTCCTGTCTAGTCATTGTTGGTATAGTCTACAACATTGTCATTGTCCTGTTTTTTTCATTGGTTTGGCTTATTCAATATGTACACGTGTTATTGCCTGTTTTAAACTCCAGGACCAATTTCCCAATTGTACTAGCTTATACAAGTTTCAATTATTATTAATATTACTTTTGAAATGCACATTCCACAGTTCCTTTTGTATTAGGCCTTGGGCCAGCCAGCCAAAAAAGGGTGTTCACTACCTAAGAAGGTACAAGTTCTAGCAATGCTTGTTGAAAAGCTGCATGTCCTCTAGTGCATTAAATGCCATGCTAGGTACTTCTAAGGAGTAGCTTTAGTCTCAGATTCAGTCGTTTTTTTGAAGAGTGTGCAAATTCTCTATTATAATTGATATAACACAATATGGATAACAATACACATGATTGGTTAATTAAATGGCTTGTACATTTTGGGGCTTTGGGGTAACTCTAACTTCAATTCTTAATGTTTTTAACGGAATAGGCGTTATGAAAAGCATAAATTTCCTTTGAAAATGTCATTTTAAGCATTTTTTTAATACATATCACACACGCACGGCATGGGAAAATATTTTTTGTATCTTAAAATTGTAAAAGAAATAATTATAATTGCTTTTTAACACATGTTTTATTTATGGGGACTAAAATAACCAATTTGTCACAAGATATTTCTTCTTTTCCTTTCCTTCCCCCAACTGAGACTTATCCCCCCAACTGAGAGCTTACCCCCCCCCCCCGCTAATGTAAATCACATATTAACTAAGTAAAAAGAAACTATCACAAACAAGCCTTTCCATACAAGCATTTTGGTCAACCAACTTAACACCAACAAAATGCCTCCAAGCTCCAATCTCTACATAATCTTTAAACTATAGTGCATTCCCCTGTGTGTTACCTTTGACTTATTGGGTGACCTTTGACCTCAATTTGTGTCTGTGCTCCGTTCCAGTGGTACTTTGACCAAATTGGCTGTCATAAGGCATTTCTATTCAAGTTGACCTATATATGACCTGTGACCTTTGGGTAACTCCAAACACTGGTTAACACACATCCGACTGTCCCCCCAACCTTATTGCTCATACAGCCCCATACAAGCATAACGAAACGCATGCTGTACCACAGACTCGTAGCAGATCTCAATCCTGGGGGAGGCACTCCAATTTGGAGGTAACGCGTATGTAAGAGTGTTAAGAGCCCCAATTTCAGTATCGTTTGTCACCCCAATACCCCCATAATTTTTTTTAAAATACTACCCAAACCCCATATTTTTTGAAAAGTGTACCACTGTCATCCAGGACCGCCCTATTTTGAGAAATATTTAAAACGTTCACCCAGAGACCCCATTTTTTAAAAAACACAAATTGTGGCTGTCCCTAACCCTAAGACCCATATTTTTGGAGTCCCTGTCACCGAATGCCCCTGGTGTTCTGGAAGCGCCACCGACGACCATCTCCCTTTCCTAAACTCCAACAAACTCAAAAGTTTGGAATTTTTATTCAGACATGTAGTTCTTCATTAATTGAACCTTTTAATCACACTTTATTATTGTACTATCAAGTGAAAAGCTCCGTTATTCCTCGTATAGATGACACTAAAATCATAAAATTGTGTCCGATGGTTGAGTAACACTCATTTGAATACTGGTCAGTCTAAAAAAGAAAGTGCCAATTTTCATACCTCAGTTAAAGCCACACAGGTTACACATCTTAAGAATGTTAGATTTGCTTTTAACCTGGGGGCTGAATAGGAAAATGTCAAAGAGTGGTTATTCAGCATCTCATCATCCGCGAGTATCAAATGTGCAGAAGGCTCGTGCCATGGGGGCAAATGATGCTGGCAGATCCCAGAATCCAATTCTAGCCTATGTTTGGGTAATCCCCTAGTGCTTGTCCTCACAATTGAAACCAAAATTCCGTGCAACCTGGTAATGGAATGGTGAGACCCAGAAGCGGTTGACCCCGGATGACAATCCCCCATAAAACATGTTTAGTTACTCTCCTCTGCTCTTTGGAATTTGAGATTGTCTTCCAAACATTTGCATGCACGGGTTTTTTTGGGCAGTATTGACACGAGTCCAAACTTGATAAGAAGCCAGCAATGACAGCCTTCATTATCAGGATCGGAGCCTGGCTAAGGTGGTGTTGGCACACGGTAGTGGAACATGTGTACAGAGATTCAGATGAATGCAGAGTTTATCTTCGAAATTAACTCGGATGCTAGAGTTAAAGTTTGGAGGAGACGGTGGTTGCACGTTTTCCCTGTCTGTTGCCCCTGCCTTAGAAGAGCGACAGCTTTTAGTGGAGGCAGCCCTGATAACTGTGAAAGACAAGACTTGTTTTATTGAAGGCAACATGCTGTCGTTGTCGGGGACGATATTAGGTCGTTTAATCTCTTATGTCCCCAATCTGGGACGATATGCAGTACTCTGAGACGATAATGCCCATCCACCTCGTGCTAGGATCGTCAATGAGTAACTTGGGAATGAAAGGGTTAAAAAAAAATCAGTGCCTGCCCATTCTTCTTAACGTGTCCAAACACTGGTTCTAAATATGACCAGAGGTGGATACAACGTCTGGCTACTTAACTGAAGTTCCGCAATGGTCCTTGTTTGTGCATTGTTGCTCCCAGCAGTGGGCAGACCAAGAGATGTTTCCATTATCTGTGGTGCTGTTCCACAACCACAGGAGTTTCCTGATCTGCTTCCAGATAGCCCCCACTTTCTGCAAGGAAACCTTAGATGGGCCAATTCTGTTCTCAGTCTGTTGAGGCATTGCCATTCAACCATGAGATCAGTCCAGGTACGTGGGAGTGCTCACTAGGGTTCAATGCCAATAGATGTTACTTGGTTGATGCAATGTCTTTCTTTCCAACAGGCGAACTGACTCTCTTGAGCTCCTTAGAGACTGTTTCAGTTTTCAAGAGGTTGGACTTGCTTAAAACGTTTCTCTGGATTAAGCGGATTGGCAGTGGGTATATGTCCAGACATAGGTTGCTTCGCATTAGATAGTTCGGCAGCTCTGCTCTTGCATGACTCGCTACGCTACGACGGATGCTAGGTTGGAGCAATTCCTGCTTGGATGTATAAGTTTTTCGTTTGTGTTGACGAGGCATCCTGTATAAACCGGCAAGGAGCGTATTTAATGCTGACTCAAGCTTCTTGGCATGGGTTTGATCTTTTCCCATACAGGGGCAGCATATTCTGCACATGATATAGCACAGGCAAGTGCTGTCGATCGTAGGGTAATGTGGGCGAGCACCTCATCTGTGGCACATGAGTTTGTTCAAGCATTACAAATATTGCATGAATCTTCCGTGCAACATTGTGAGATAGCATGCAAGAAGCATATTTTCAGGTATAGTGATTTTGTACACATAGTGATTCTCACCTCATAATTGTGCCGTGACATGACACCAGACAAGATAAAACAAGGCTTATGTTAAGTCTGATTCCTTATCTTTCTTAACATGCCAAATTCATTTTAGTAACACTTCCCTTTTACATAGGTACCTGTCCAGTATTTTAACATGTATCCTAATCTAAAAGCAATGGCGATATCCATTGACAGATTTTTATAGTTCAGTCCTTTTATCTTGTCGTTTGAGGAATTCCGTTCAGACGATATAATCTAGACTGATGGATTTCTTTAGATTCCTAGCTTTCGTATGATACCTATTTTGTCCCAAAACATTTCCCAACCATGACCGTTGGCCTCCAAACCACCGTACGTTTAGATTGGTAAGCTACAATGCATAATATGTTCCGGGCAAAGGCCGGTTAGTCATAGGTTGTAATGGATCTCAGATGATCGAGGGCGCTCTATAGGCCAAGAATTTTTAGTTTTTAAATGGGGAAATTTCTGGGAACAAGCTGAAAATGTCAGGATTGTTGCAGACATGTTCCTAGAATAACATACTAAAAGTCCCCACAATCCGCTTTGTGCTTTTTTTCAGAAATAGGGGGAAAAGTTTTAGATACCGGGGTAAAATTACAAATAGTAAATTGTCCCTAAATGTGTTCCAACATTTTTTGTCATGTCCAAGAATCAATAAAAGGTTATATTTGCCCTATCTACAACCTGTAGTTTAAAGTACTACAGACCTAAATCAATCAAGGTCAGATGCTGGGGGGTAACTATGTCAATGATCCAATTTTCATTGAACCATATTCAAATTGCTCGTAGAGTCAATATTAAAACGAAATGTTCATTCAAATCAACCCTACATGGATTCATATTGACATATAAGAGCGAAAGCCACAGTGCCCCCTAGAGCGTGTAGAAACCCATCACACTTGGCCCGGTAATTTTTTCAAGTAATGACCCTCCTCTTTTTCTAAAAATATTCATTTGGGTGGGTCATGTTACAACTAGATGAATATTTGACACATCTTCAGAGAATCGACCATTCTGAAAATTACCCCCACTGAATGACCATTGACCTTTTTTTACCATATATTTTAACTAAAGCCATAATGGACAACTATACCTTTTTTTAAATCCTTGGGACATGACCAAAAATGTTGGAACACCTTTAAGAACATTGAAATATTTCGTAATTTTATACCCCTGTACAAACTTTGCCCCCTTATTTATGAAAAAGCACAAAAGGATTTTGGGGACTTTTATTATATTATTCCTAGCCATTTCTGCACCAAGTCTGACATTTCAGCCTTGTTCCCAGAAATTTCCACTTTCCCTTGTTTATTTATTAATACTACTCTTGGCCTACTAAGGGTAAAAGCTATCATGAGACTTGTTGAATGTAATATAGCTTAAAAAAACACTGACTCAAAATTATGTTACACCCAATTAAAAAAGAGAGCGTAACTCTCAGAATCAAAAAGAAACCACAAAGCGGAACACAGCCAAATCTTAATTAAGCATTTTTAAAGTCAATATCAATACCTTCTGATATGATTTTTTTCTGGTCCAAAATGAAATTCAATTTTTTTTGTGCATATAAAATTTTGAGAAAAGCCATTTAAGATGTTTTGTTTTGCTCGCTTAAGAGCATATTTACGGGCTTAGGCCCCTATTTAAAACCATTTAAGCCCAATTTTCTCTCATCACCCCGCGAATTGCACACTGGCTTTACTAAATCAAGAGAAACGTACGTCGTACAGCGCCTGGGAATACCACTGGAGTCCTCACACGCATGCACTTACAACTCGCATTGCTTTGACGCACCGTGCTTATTAGTTGCGAGTGAGGAGGGCGCTCATAACCCAGGCTATTCTTTTTAATAGGCCAAATTTGTACCTTCCGGTATAATATTTTTAGGAACCTCCTGACCTTTCACCGTAAATTCCGGAATTGCCTTTTAAGTAACTTTTAAAAAATATTTCTACATGTGTGTGATATTTAAAAATCAAAACATGTTTTAACTCAGTTTTGAATATTTATGGGCATATT